>CM038641.1:1015000-1045000 GCA_021554675.1 Leuciscus idus | reverse complement strand
ACTTTTTATTTTATTAAAATGTATTTTTAATTGTTGGCAATGACTATTTGTACTCTTGAACCAAAACAGTTAAAAAATAAAGGGGGAAAAAATCTGATGTGTGGTTTTAGTTTTTTTCATTAATTGAGATTGTTTCTTGATGTAATGGTATAATCTGGGTGTGATTAAAGCAGTGTTCTGCACTATTAAAGCAGTGTTCTGCACTATTAAAGCAGTGTTCTGCACTCTTAAAGCAGTGTTCTGCACTCTTAAAGCAGTGTTCTGCACTCTTAAAGCAGTGTTCTGCACTCTTAAAGCAGTGTTCTGCACTCTTAAAGCAGTGTTCTGCACTCTTAAAGCAGTGTTCTGCACTATTAAAGCAGTGTTCTGCACTCTTAAAGCAGTGTTCTGCACTCTTAAAGCAGTGTTCTGCACTCTTAAAGCAGTGTTCTGCACTATTAAAGCAGTGTTCTGCACTATTAAAGCAGTGTTCTGCACTATTAAAGCAGTGTTCTGCACTCTTAAAGCAGTGTTCTGCACTCTTAAAGCAGTGTTCTGCACTATTAAAGCAGTGTTCTGCACTATAAAAGCAGTGTTCTGCACTCTTAAAGCAGTGTTCTGCACTATTAAAGCAGTGTTCTGCACTCTTAAAGCAGTGCTCTGCACTCTTAAAGCAGTGTTCTGCACTCTTAAAGCAGTGTTCTGCACTATTAAAGCAGTGTTCTGCACTCTTAAAGCAGTGTTCTGCACTCTTAAAGCAGTGTTCTGCACTATTAAAGCAGTGTTCTGCACTCTTAAAGCAGTGTTCTGCACTCTTAAAGCAGTGTTCTGCACTCTTAAAGCAGTGTTCTGCACTATTAAAGCAGTGTTCTGCACTCTTAAAGCAGTGTTCTGCACTCTTAAAGCAGTGTTCTGCACTATTAAAGCAGTGTTCTGCACTCTTAAAGCAGTGTTCTGCACTCTTAAAGCAGTGTTCTGCACTATTAAAGCAGTGTTCTGCACTCTTAAAGCAGTGTTCTGCACTATTAAAGCAGTGTTCTGCACTATTAAAGCAGTGTTCTGCACTATTAAAGCAGTGTTCTGCACTCCATTAAAGCAGTGTTCTGCACTATTAAAGCAGTGTTCTGCATTCTTAAAGCAGTGTTCTGCACTATTAAAGCAGTCTTCTGCACTATTAAAGCAGTGTTCTGCACTCTTAAAGCAGTGTTCTGCACTATTAAAGCAGTGTTCTGCACTATTAAAGCAGTGTTCTGCACTCTTAAAGCAGTGTTCTGCACTCTTAAAGCAGTGTTCTGCACTCTTAAAGCAGTGTTCTGCACTATTAAAGCAGTGTTCTGCACTCTTAAAGCAGTGTTCTGCACTCTTAAAGCAGTGTTCTGCACTATTAAAGCAGTGTTCTGCACTATAAAAGCAGTGTTCTGCACTCTTAAAGCAGTGTTCTGCACTCTTAAAGCAGTGTTCTGCACTCTTAAAGCAGTGTTCTGCACTCTTACAGAACACACATCTTTATTGAATGTTCCTGCACATTAAAGCAGTGTTTAATAGTGTTCTGCACTCTTAAAGCAGTGTTCTGCACTCTTAAAGCAGTGTTCTGCACTATTAAAGCAGTGTTCTGCACTCTTAAAGCAGTGTTCTGCACTCTTGAAGCAGTGTTCTGCACTATTAAAGCAGTGTTATGCACTATTAAAGCAGTGTTCTGCACTATTAAAGCAGTGTTCTGCACTATTAAAGCAGTGTTCTGCACTCTTAAAGCAGTGTTCTGCACTATTAAAGCAGTGTTCTGCACTCTTAAAGCAGTGTTCTGCACTCTTAAAGCAGTGTTCTGCACTCTTAAAGCAGTGTTCTGCACTCTTAAAGCAGTGTTCTGCACTCTTAAAGCAGTGTTCTGCACTATTAAAGCAGTGTTCTGCACTCTTAAAGCAGTGTTCTGCACTCTTAAAGCAGTGTTCTGCACTCTTAAAGCAGTGTTCTGCACTATTAAAGCAGTGTTCTGCACTCTTAAAGCAGTGTTCTGCACTCTTATAGCAGTGTTCTGCACTCTTAAAGCAGTGTTCTGCACTATTAAAGCAGTGTTCTGCACTCTTAAAGCAGTGTTCTGCACTCTTAAAGCAGTGTTCTGCACTCTTAAAGCAGTGTTCTGCACTATTAAAGCAGTGTTCTGCACTCTTAAAGCAGTGTTCTGCACTCTTAAAGCAGTGTTCTGCACTCTTAAAGCAGTGTTCTGCACTCTTAAAGCAGTGTTCTGCACTCTTAAAGCAGTGTTCTGCACTCTTAAAGCAGTGTTCTGCACTATTAAAGCAGTGTTCTGCACTCTTAAAGCAGTGTTCTGCACTATTAAAGCAGTGTTCTGCACTCTTAAAGCAGTGTTCTGCACTCTTAAAGCAGTGTTCTGCACTCTTAAAGCAGTGTTCTGCACTATTAAAGCAGTGTTCTGCACTATTAAAGCAGTGTTCTGCACTCTTAAAGCAGTGTTCTGCACTCTTAAAGCAGTGTTCTGCACTATTAAAGCAGTGTTCTGCACTCTTAAAGCAGTGTTCTGCACTCTTAAAGCAGTGTTCTGCACTATTAAAGCAGTGTTCTGCACTCTTAAAGCAGTGTTCTGCACTCTTAAAGCAGTGTTCTGCACTATTAAAGCAGTGTTCTGCACTCTTAAAGCAGTGTTCTGCACTCTTAAAGCAGTGTTCTGCACTCTTAAAGCAGTGTTCTGCACTCTTAAAGCAGTGTTCTGCACTCTTAAAGCAGTGTTCTGCACTATTAAAGCAGTGTTCTGCACTATTAAAGCAGTGTTCTGCACTATTAAAGCAGTGTTCTGCACTATTAAAGCAGTGTTCTGCACTCTTAAAGCAGTGTTCTGCACTATTAAAGCAGTGTTCTGCACTATTAAAGCTGTGTTCTGCACTCTTAAAGCAGTGTTCTGCACTCTTAAAGCAGTGTTCTGCACTCCATTAAAGCAGTGTTCTGCACTCTTAAAGCAGTGTTCTGCACTATTAAAGCAGTGTTCTGCACTCTTAAAGCAGTGTTCTGCACTATTAAAGCAGTGTTCTGCACTCTTAAAGCAGTGTTCTGCACTATTAAAGCAGTGTTCTGCACTCTTAAAGCAGTGTTCTGCACTCTTAAAGCAGTGTTCTGCACTCTTAAAGCAGTGTTCTGCACTCTTAAAGCAGTGTTCTGCACTCTTAAAGCAGTGTTCTGCACTCTTAAAGCAGTGTTCTGCACTATTAAAGCAGTGTTCTGCACTCTTAAAGCAGTGTTCTGCACTATTAAAGCAGTGTTCTGCACTCTTAAAGCAGTGTTCTGCACTCTTAAAGCAGTGTTCTGCACTATTAAAGCAGTGTTCTGCACTATTAAAGCAGTGTTCTGCACTCTTAAAGCAGTGTTCTGCACTCTTAAAGCAGTGTTCTGCACTATTAAAGCAGTGTTCTGCACTCTTAAAGCAGTGTTCTGCACTCTTAAAGCAGTGTTCTGCACTATTAAAGCAGTGTTCTGCACTCTTAAAGCAGTGTTCTGCACTCTTAAAGCAGTGTTCTGCACTATTAAAGCAGTGTTCTGCACTCTTAAAGCAGTGTTCTGCACTCTTAAAGCAGTGTTCTGCACTCTTAAAGCAGTGTTCTGCACTATTAAAGCAGTGTTCTGCACTATTAAAGCTGTGTTCTGCACTCTTAAAGCAGTGTTCTGCACTCTTAAAGCAGTGTTCTGCACTCTTAAAGCAGTGTTCTGCACTCCATTAAAGCAGTGTTCTGCACTCTTAAAGCAGTGTTCTGCACTATTAAAGCAGTGTTCTGCACTCTTAAAGCAGTGTTCTGCACTATTAAAGCAGTGTTCTGCACCGTCCTTCGGATGAGACGTAAAACCGAGGTCCTGACTCTCTGTGGTCATTAAAAATCCCAGGATGTCTTTCGAAAGAGTAGGGGTGTAACCCCGGCATCCTGGCCAAATTTGCCCCTTGGCCTCTGTCGATCATGGCCTCCTAATCATCCCCATATACTGATTGGCTTCATCACTGTCTCCTCTCCACCAGTAAGCTGGTGTGTGGTGGGCGTTCTGGCGCAATATGGCTGCCGTCGCATCATCCAAGTGGATGCTGCACATTGGTGGTGGTTGAGGAGATTCCCCCTTCTATGTAAAGCGCTTTGAGTGCCGAGAAAAGCGCTATATAAATGTAATGAATTATTATTATTATTATTAAAGCAGTGTTCTGCACTCTTAAAGCAGTGTTCTGCACTCTTAAAGCAGTGTTCTGCACTATTAAAGCAGTGTTCTGCACTCTTAAAGCAGTGTTCTGCACTCTTAAAGCAGTGTTCTGCACTATAAAAGCAGTGTTCTGCACTCTTAAAGCAGTGTTCTGCACTCTTAAAGCAGTGTTCTGCACTCTTACAGAACACACATCTTTATTGAATGTTCCTGCACATTAAAGCAGTGTTTAATAGTGTTCTGCACTCTTAAAGCAGTGTTCTGCACTCTTAAAGCAGTGTTCTGCACTATTAAAGCAGTGTTCTGCACTCTTAAAGCAGTGTTCTGCACTCTTAAAGCAGTGTTCTGCACTATTAAAGCAGTGTTCTGCACTCTTAAAGCAGTGTTCTGCACTATTAAAGCAGTGTTCTGCACTCTTAAAGCAGTGTTCTGCACTATTAAAGCAGTGTTCTGCACTCTTAAAGCAGTGTTCTGCACTCTTAAAGCAGTGTTCTGCACTCTTAAAGCAGTGTTCTGCACTCTTAAAGCAGTGTTCTGCACTATTAAAGCAGTGTTCTGCACTCTTAAAGCAGTGTTCTGCACTCTTAAAGCAGTGTTCTGCACTATTAAAGCAGTGTTCTGCACTCTTAAAGCAGTGTTCTGCACTCTTAAAGCAGTGTTCTGCACTCTTAAAGCAGTGTTCTGCACTCTTAAAGCAGTGTTCTGCACTATTAAAGCAGTGTTCTGCACTATTAAAGCAGTGTTCTGCACTCTTAAAGCAGTGTTCTGCACTCTTAAAGCAGTGTTCTGCACTCTTAAAGCAGTGTTCTGCACTTTTACAGAACACACATCTTTATTGAATGTTCCTGCACATTAAAGCAGTGTTTAATAGTGTTCTGCACTCTTAAAGCAGTGTTCTGCACTATTAAAGCAGTGTTCTGCACTCTTAAAGCAGTGTTCTGCACTATTAAAGCAGTGTTCTGCACTCTTAAAGCAGTGTTCTGCACTATTAAAGCAGTGTTCTGCACTATTAAAGCAGTGTTCTGCACTCTTAAAGCAGTGTTCTGCACTATAAAAGCAGTGTTCTGCACTATAAAAGCAGTGTTCTGCACTATAAAAGCAGTGTTCTGCACTCTTAAAGCAGTGTTCTGCACTATTAAAGCAGTGTTCTGCACTCTTAAAGCAGTGTTCTGCACTCTTAAAGCAGTGTTCTGCACTATTAAAGCAGTGTTCTGCACTCTTAAAGCAGTGTTCTGCACTATTAAAGCAGTGTTCTGCACTATTAAAGCAGTGTTCTGCACTCTTAAAGCAGTGTTCTGCACTATAAAAGCAGTGTTCTGCACTATAAAAGCAGTGTTCTGCACTCTTAAAGCAGTGTTCTGCACTATAAAAGCAGTGTTCTGCACTATAAAAGCAGTGTTCTGCACTCTTAAAGCAGTGTTCTGCACTATAAAAGCAGTGTTCTGCACTATAAAAGCAGTGTTCTGCACTATTAAAGCAGTATTCTGCACTATTAAAGCAGTGTTCTGCACTCTTAAAGCAGTGTTCTGCACTATAAAAGCAGTGTTCTGCACTATAAAAGCAGTGTTCTGCACTATTAAAGCAGGGTTCTGCACTCTTAAAGCAGTGTTCTGCACTCTTAAAGCAGTGTTCTGCACTCTTACAGAACACACATCTTTATTGAATGTTCCTGCACATTAAAGCAGTTTAATAGTGTTCTGCACTCTTAAAGCAGTGTTCTGCACTATTAAAGCAGTGTTCTGCACTCTTAAAGCAGTGTTCTGCACTCTTAAAGCAGTGTTCTGCACTATTAAAGCAGTGTTCTGCACTATTAAAGCAGTGTTCTGCACTCTTAAAGCAGTGTTCTGCACTATTAAAGCAGTGTTCTGCACTCTTAAAGCAGTGTTCTGCACTCTTAAAGCAGTGTTCTGCACTCTTAAAGCAGTGTTCTGCACTATTAAAGCAGTGTTCTGCACTATTAAAGCAGTGTTCTGCACTCTTAAAGCAGTGTTCTGCACTCTTAAAGCAGTGTTCTGCACTCTTAAAGCAGTGTTCTGCACTATTAAAGCAGTGTTCTGCACTCTTAAAGCAGTGTTCTGCACTCTTAAAGCAGTGTTCTGCACTCTTAAAGCAGTGTTCTGCACTATTAAAGCAGTGTTCTGCACTCTTAAAGCAGTGTTCTGCACTATTAAAGCAGTGTTCTGCACCGTCCTTCGGATGAGACGTAAAACCGAGGTCCTGACTCTCTGTGGTCATTAAAAATCCCAGGATGTCTTTCGAAAGAGTAGGGGTGTAACCCCGGCATCCTGGCCAAATTTGCCCCTTGGCCTCTGTCGATCATGGCCTCCTAATCATCCCCATATACTGATTGGCTTCATCACTGTCTCCTCTCCACCAGTAAGCTGGTGTGTGGAGGGCGTTCTGGCGCAATATGGCTGCCGTCGCATCATCCAAGTGGATGCTGCACATTGGTGGTGGTTGAGGAGATTCCCCCTTCTATGTAAAGCGCTTTGAGTGCCGAGAAAAGCGCTATATAAATGTAATGAATTATTATTATTATTATTAAAGCAGTGTTCTGCACTCTTAAAGCAGTGTTCTGCACTCTTAAAGCAGTGTTCTGCACTATTAAAGCAGTGTTCTGCACTCTTAAAGCAGTGTTCTGCACTCTTAAAGCAGTGTTCTGCACTCTTAAAGCAGTGTTCTGCACTATAAAAGCAGTGTTCTGCACTCTTAAAGCAGTGTTCTGCACTCTTAAAGCAGTGTTCTGCACTCTTACAGAACACACATCTTTATTGAATGTTCCTGCACATTAAAGCAGTGTTTAATAGTGTTCTGCACTCTTAAAGCAGTGTTCTGCACTCTTAAAGCAGTGTTCTGCACTCTTAAAGCAGTGTTCTGCACTCTTAAAGCAGTGTTCTGCACTCTTAAAGCAGTGTTCTGCACTATTAAAGCAGTGTTCTGCACTATTAAAGCAGTGTTCTGCACTCTTAAAGCAGTGTTCTGCACTATTAAAGCAGTGTTCTGCACTCTTAAAGCAGTGTTCTGCACTCTTAAAGCAGTGTTCTGCACTCTTAAAGCAGTGTTCTGCACTATTAAAGCAGTGTTCTGCACTCTTAAAGCAGTGTTCTGCACTCTTAAAGCAGTGTTCTGCACTATTAAAGCAGTGTTCTGCACTCTTAAAGCAGTGTTCTGCACTATTAAAGCAGTGTTCTGCACTATTAAAGCAGTGTTCTGCACTCTTAAAGCAGTGTTCTGCACTCTTAAAGCAGTGTTCTGCACTATTAAAGCAGTGTTCTGCACTATAAAAGCAGTGTTCTGCACTCTTAAAGCAGTGTTCTGCACTCTTACAGAACACACATCTTTATTGAATGTTCCTGCACATTAAAGCAGTGTTTAATAGTGTTCTGCACTCTTAAAGCAGTGTTCTGCACTATTAAAGCAGTGTTCTGCACTCTTAAAGCAGTGTTCTGCACTCTTAAAGCAGTGTTCTGCACTCTTAAAGCAGTGTTCTGCACTATTAAAGCAGTGTTCTGCACTATTAAAGCAGTGTTCTGCACTCTTAAAGCAGTGTTCTGCACTATAAAAGCAGTGTTCTGCACTATAAAAGCAGTGTTCTGCACTCTTAAAGCAGTCTTCTGCAGTATAAAAGCAGTGTTCTGCACTATAAAAGCAGTGTTCTGCACTCTTAAAGCAGTGTTCTGCACTATAAAAGCAGTGTTCTGCACTATAAAAGCAGTGTTCTGCACTATTAAAGCAGTATTCTGCACTATTAAAGCAGTGTTCTGCACTCTTAAAGCAGTGTTCTGCACTATAAAAGCAGTGTTCTGCACTATAAAAGCAGTGTTCTGCACTATTAAAGCAGGGTTCTGCACTCTTAAAGCAGTGTTCTGCACTATAAAAGCAGTGTTTTGCACTCTTAAAGCAGTGTTCTGCACTCTTAAAGCAGTGTTCTGCACTCTTAAAGCAGTGTTCTGCACTCTTAAAGCAGTGTTCTGCACTGTTAAAGCAGTGTTCTGCACTCTTAAAGCAGTGTTCTGCACTGTTAAAGCAGTGTTCTGCACTCTTAAAGCAGTGTTCTGCACTGTTAAAGCAGTGTTCTGCACTATATACTTCCTTCCTTCAGTCTCTTTTTCAGCAGGTAACATGCATGCTCTATAGGGTTTGAGTCTGGAGATTGACTTGGCCAGTCTAAAACCTTCCACTTCTTGACCCTGATGAACTCCTCTGTTGTTTTGGGTCATTGTCTTGCTGCTTGATGAAGGATCTCCAGTTTGGACCATCAGTTTGGTTGCATCTTTCTGTAAATTGGCAGACAAAATGTTTCTGTACACTTCTGAGTTCATTTAGCTGCTGCCATCATGTGTTACATCATCAATGAAGATTAATGAGCCCGTCCCAGAAGAAGCCATGAAAGCCCAAGCCATGGCATTACCTCCTCCGTGTTTCACAGATGAGCTTGTGTGTTTAGGGTCATGAGCAGATCCTTTCCCCCAAACTTTAGCCTTTCCATCACTTTGGTAAAGGTTCATCTTTGTCTCAGTCCATAAAACTTTGCCCCAGAATGTTTAAGGCTTGTCTCTGTACTTTTTTGGGCAAATTCCAGCCTGGCCTTCTTATTCTTCTTGCTAATGAGAGGTTTGCATCTTCTGCTGTAGCCTCTGTACTTTTGTTCATGAAGTCTTCTGCGGACAGTAGATTGTGATACCTTCACTCCTGCCCTCTGATGTCACTAACAGTTGTTTTAGGGTCTTTCTTTACAGCTCTCACAATGTTTCTGTCGTCAACTGCGGATGTTTTCCTTGGTCTCCCCATTCAGGGTCTGTTAATGTAGTACACCTGTGGTTTCTTTCTTCCTCAGGACATTTAGTGGTTGTACTGGCTATGGCCAGTGTTTGTGCAATGGCTCTGGTTGATTTTCCATCTTCTCTGAACTTCACAATTTCTTGTTTTTCACCCATAGACAGTAGAGATGCGCGGTTGGCGGTTACAGCCGCGGACTCTGCGGATAAACCGCGGATCGGGCGGATGACGTGACAAAAAATAATATTTTAATTAAATTCGGGCGGGTGGTGGGCGGTTGAACCAAGTCATCAGCAGAGCCTTGCATCGCCCAATCAGTGGATGGCGGGTGGGTGCGGTTTTGAAAATTGGTCAAAAACGTTGGTGCGGATGGATGGCGGACGGATGATGAGTTTTGTGATGCGGTTGCGGATGAAATAATAGCCCATCCGCACATCTCTAATAGACAGCTCTCTGGTTTTCATGTTGGATACACGTCTAACTATAACTGCAGTCTGCAAAGGCAAAACCCAAATCTGAAACTGAGCGCAGACACTCAGTGCTGTAAGCTCGCGCTCGATCGATCCAAATCCGGCATCCGACCAACGCGGAAGGCTTACTTCAAGTTGCTCTCATTACAGTCAGATCTGTGGGTTGCCTGCTTAGCATTTGCTGTTTTATGGTGTCGTTCGCACATTTAGTTAGTGCAGATCTCTTGTGACCTGCAAAAGGCTGTGGTACTTCTGTCTGATGTTTAGCATTTCACACTCTCCTTGTAAATTTACTTCTCTGTTCAGATTCAGTTTTAGTTGGTGAACCCCAGTCAAGGATGATTTGGTTTGCTATTACCTGTGCCACACTCCTAGCCGTGTTTTTTAAAGGCAAAAAATAAAAGCACTCCCCTCCCCTTTGGTACTGGGTAGCACACCAATGAAATGTCACACTTCTCCAATTAATGCCCTGCTTGGCGATTATAATATAATGTATATTATAATTCGAGTTATAATACAATTATATTATATTTAAGAATATTTATAAATTAAATAATATTGTTTCTGGTCTCTGAAGAGCCTCTGGAACAACTTATTTGTCAAAGTGTTCGTTTTTCAAAAGACGATTTATTTTAGATTTGGCCCTGTAGTCGCAGCCGTGCTGGCCAGTGCATTGTATGTATAACAAAGGTCAGGCTGAAAGCCAATGAGGGACTCTGCTGTTGTTAACACTCAAAGAACCGCCAGCATTGCCAAATCTCTGCTCGTTATCATATCAAGACATTTGAACATGAAAAGGTTTTTGGCTCAGGGCTGATGAGATGCACATTCACTGTTTCTCTTTTTTCTTTGTTAGATTTCAAATGCCTTTTCGTTTCATTTAGTCTTTTTAAAGACTATATGAAGGCAAAGTGGCCATTTTAATGTTTGATTATTCTATTTACTTTTTACTTTATATTTTACCCGTTTTAGATTAGGAAACTATGTCGCTCAGAGGTCCACACGTTTTCTGTTTAACGTTGGTCTCCCGATCACAATCCCGCGAGTTTTGGTCACTAAACAGAGGTAAGTGGCAATATACCTGAGATCTGTCGTATTCACACGTACACAATCAAAGAAACTTTAGTATAGCCCACATGGAAGTGCCTCTACCTGAATTCAATCTAATCGTTTTGCTTCAGTGGAGGTTTTGGCCACCATTACAGACGTTCGTCGACCAACTTTACTTCTCTTATAATGGCTTTGGATTGGCCAAGCTCGTGGTGTCAGTCCCACGTACACTTATCTGAAGTAACACTACATTAAAACAGGTAAAACAGACGCACCCAGATTTAGGTTGGTCAAGCAGCATTTTGCTCTTCTAAACGGAAATAACTCGTCTTTGCAAACCAAGTACACTTGAATCCGTGCCGAATATTAGTCGTCACTAATCTGGCGTAAAAATTGCGGCAATATACGAATCCTTTCCTACTCGGGAAAATAATTGCAGAGTAATTCAGAATGAATTCAAACGTAACAATTTATACATTTTGTTCAAAGTTCAGAGTTACTGCGTTCTTTGAAGAGTCTCTGGAACTTTGAATATGAAACGGTTTTTGTTTCAGGATTGTATGAGATGCACGTTCGCTGTTTCTCTTTATAGATTTCAAATGTCTTGTGAATCACATTGTAGCCATGTGACAATTCTATGCTCATGGTTTTACTGCAGCTATATAAAAAATAGCAGAGTTTTCCACCAAGGAGACAAACAAATTCAGCACAGACACACGTGGCAATTAATTCAGTTTACACAAGAGACGTGGCCTAGAATGCATGGCATCTACAACCTTTAAACCTAAGTGTTTCATACAACACTTACAGTAAAGCAATCATGTGTTTTAAAGAATAAACTTAACTAGCCTATGTGCACATGTAGTAGCACAAACAACTATAAAGTGTGTTCTATGAGCACAATGTGTTAAGCACAACTACAAATTTGAAAATACAAAACAGAATCATTGCAAACATGCTTTTCTGTCCCATTGCTCTTAAGCGTTTTGGGAGACATGGACTTAGTATCTAGCTTAGCCTTAAGATCTGCAATGGTTTCCTTGCGATTTTTAACCTGTGCATCATATCATCCTGTTTTTCCCAACCTTGCTTTTCATAAACAAATGCATCGACTTGGCTTTTCGTTTATTAAATCACATGCTTTCCAACTGTTTACAAACTTAGAATTTTCATTCTGTCCTTTGTTCATTCTCATCACCTGTTGCTAGTTTGTTGCAACAAAGTCAATACAACAATGGAGAAAACATGCTGATTTTAAAACTTTTAGGCTGTAATTTACAGCTCTTCATCGAGTACCAGAATAATTTGGAAGATGTTATTACAATTTTAGGTTTTGTTTCATGTTGCGTAGGAAAACAAGGAGATCTTTAAAATCTATAACAAGGGTTTTCAATCCTCATCTGCGCTGCCGCTATCATGTCCCTCACGTGTGGTTGTGTCTAATTCTCAATTTATCGGACTATTTATGCCTCAACACTTCTAAAAAGGCTAAAAGAATTGACTTACCACAACGGCGGAAGAAAGAGAAGATGTTCAAACCTCTTGTTAATTTAAAAATCCCAATACTTTGCTGGAAAGGACATTGCTCGCCTGTGTTGCGAGATCACGTCGAGGTCACCACCTGTAAACTCGCACTCGATCGGCCCAAAGTCCGGCATCCGACCAGCGCGGAAGGTCTTTACGTGTTACTGTCTTTTCTCGAGGCAAAGTATTTTTGATTAAATGCAATACATTTTCTCATATGTATTTTCTCATTATTTCATCTGACTCCATAAATGAAAAGGTTTTAATGATATCTGTGCATCATTAAATGTGAGCGAATGTTTGACTATTCCTTTTAACTCTTTAATGAAAATAATGTCAAAGTCAGTTAGAATAATCAAATGTAACAATTTATTATGTCAAGTCAAGTCAAGTCATCTTCATTTATATAGCACTTTTAACAATGTAGATTGTTTCAAAGCAGCTTTACAGAGGTAAACGTATAATTTAAGGTAACAGAGATTGTTTTGGCTTTATAGCGGTTCTTCTTGGGAGATATTCCCTGAGAACTGCTCGGGAACTCTTCCGGCCGTGATTAAAGCATTTAAGGGTAATTTGCTGATCGATTATTGCTGCAGCAAGTTAGTTAGGCAAACAAGTTATTTAGTGAAACACTAGAGACCTTACTACCAAGTGATAGTGTGGATCGCGTTAAGAACACTAGAGACCTTATTCCCAAGTGATAGTGTTGGATAGGGGGCGAGACGTCGTTCGACTCTTTGTGAGACTCTTAGGTGGGGTTAGATTGCGGCTGAGTTGTCAACTCGCGCGTTCAGAGGGAACTCAATTGAGTATAATATTTTCATGTGTCAAGGAAACCAGGTTCAACCTAAGTCAGGTGCGTAGGGGAAAAAACTACCAGACCGGACAACTCCAAAAGGGGCGGAGTCTCCTAAAGGGGTGGTGTCTCAAAAGGGGCGGAGTCCCCTAAAGGGGTGGAGTCTCAAAAGGGGTGGCACCTCAAAAGTGGCGGCATCCCTTAAAGGGGTGGAGTCTCAAAAGGGGCAGAGTCCCCTAAAGGAGTGGAGTCTCAAAAGGGGCAAAGTCTCCTAAAGGGGTGGCATCTCAAAAGGGGCGGAGTCCCCTAAAGGGGTGGAGTCTCAAAAGGGGCAGAGTCTCCTAAAGGGGTGGCATCTCAAAAGGGGCGGAGTCCCCTAAAGGGGTGGAGTCTCCTAAATGGGTGGCATCTCAAAAGGGGCGGAGTCCCCTAAAGGGGTGGAGTCTCAAAAGGGGCAGAGTCTCCTAAAGGGGTGGCATCTCAAAAGGGGCGGAGTCCCCTAAAGGGGTGGCGTCTCAAAAGGGAGTCTCCACACAAAGACTTTAGGTGTGTTGGACATCGGCTGCGGCTGGATGTAACCGATCGGCGAGAGTAGCCGCGTGCAGGCGGGGAGGAGCTGCAAACGGAGAAGTGAAGTCGGACACTTTCTGGTTCCCATAGTGACCGCTCACGTGGTGTTTGCATACTTTACCAAAACTGAAGTGAAATAAATGCAATATTTGCCAAATAATACACAGATGTTTCAGAGACATTTTCATTCAATACTTTATGTACTGCTTCATACAGCGTCTGTTTGAACAAGAATAAAGTTCAACATAAGCTACTATCAATGAAGTGGAGTCTACTTTTTTTAATCAGTTTTAATTTGATAAACATGACACAATATAACATTGCAACAACATGAAAAGAGTGTTTATTGTTATAAAAAACTGATTTGTGAGCTTTAGAGGAACTAAAGGTTTTCGAATAAACACGAAACACACGTGATCGTTGTCATGTGGTGAATCCGGCCAATCGTGGAACAGCTGTGTCGTCATCACAGCTCGTGCAGGCGCTCTTGAGAAGCTCCGCTGGCTGAGTTCTCCGGCTACTCTCGAATCGCTCTTGCGGTACTTTGATGGCATACGACACAGTCACGTGGCGTCGGCACTGTATCAAGGCGGACACAATTTCTAACCGGCATGCACTGCTTCAAGTCAGCCACCGATCGGTCTGCGCAGAGCTGCATGAAGTCGAACAAGCCTTTTCACTTCCGCAAAATGTCACTGACATGCATTTCAGAATAAACATCTCTTCATTTGCTGAAGAACGCCCCAAAAACGAGGGCTTACCTGAGCTATCTGTTCTCTGTCAAGACCAAGGAAGCCGAATATGAACTCTCTGTCTGCCCAAATCTGATCAAGAAGGTCAAATTTTAACACTGAGTTTCCTGTCAAGGCCAAGGAAGCTGATGTTGAACTCTTAAGCTCTCTGTTACAACCATTGAGGCCGTCAATAATCTCTCTGTGCTCTATGTTTTAGTTTTGCAATGGTGTCCATCATGGTTCCATACTCCACTGTCGTTCTCATTTTCACACATGAATCGGCACCTCTGAGAATACAAGAGCTTGACTGAAAAATGATGCACCTTGTAAGACTGGAAAAACTGGAAGAGAGGGCAACTCTCTGAGAGAACAAAGGAAATTAACATTTGAACTCACTCTTGTGCACCATTCAATACGCAAGTCTCACCTCAGAATCATCCTAATCTACATCTCTTTCCTAATCTGGCGTAAAAATTGCGGCAATATACGAATCCTTTCCTACTCGGGAAAATAATTGCAGAGTAATTCAGAATGAATTCAAACGTAACAATTTATACATTTTGTTCAAAGTTCAGAGTTACTGCGTTCTTTGAAGAGTCTCTGGAACTTTGAATATGAAACGGTTTTTGTTTCAGGATTGTATGAGATGCACGTTCGCTGTTTCTCTTTATAGATTTCAAATGTCTTGTGAATCACATTGTAGCCATGTGACAATTCTATGCTCATGGTTTTACTGCAGCTATATAAAAAATAGCAGAGTTTTCCACCAAGGAGACAAACAAATTCAGCACAGACACACGTGGCAATTAATTCAGTTTACACAAGAGACGTGGCCTAGAATGCATGGCATCTACAACCTTTAAACCTAAGTGTTTCATACAACACTTACAGTAAAGCAATCATGTGTTTTAAAGAATAAACTTAACTAGCCTATGTGCACATGTAGTAGCACAAACAACTATAAAGTGTGTTCTATGAGCACAATGTGTTAAGCACAACTACAAATTTGAAAATACAAAACAGAATCATTGCAAACATGCTTTTCTGTCCCATTGCTCTTAAGCGTTTTGGGAGACATGGACTTAGTATCTAGCTTAGCCTTAAGATCTGCAATGGTTTCCTTGCGATTTTTAACCTGTGCATCATATCATCCTGTTTTTCCCAACCTTGCTTTTCATAAACAAATGCATCGACTTGGCTTTTCGTTTATTAAATCACATGCTTTCCAACTGTTTACAAACTTAGAATTTTCATTCTGTCCTTTGTTCATTCTCATCACCTGTTGCTAGTTTGTTGCAACAAAGTCAATACAACAATGGAGAAAACATGCTGATTTTAAAACTTTTAGGCTGTAATTTACAGCTCTTCATCGAGTACCAGAATAATTTGGAAGATGTTATTACAATTTTAGGTTTTGTTTCATGTTGCGTAGGAAAACAAGGAGATCTTTAAAATCTATAACAAGGGTTTTCAATCCTCATCTGCGCTGCCGCTATCATGTCCCTCACGTGTGGTTGTGTCTAATTCTCAATTTATCGGACTATTTATGCCTCAACACTTCTAAAAAGGCTAAAAGAATTGACTTACCACAACGGCGGAAGAAAGAGAAGATGTTCAAACCTCTTGTTAATTTAAAAATCCCAATACTTTGCTGGAAAGGACATTGCTCGCCTGTGTTGCGAGATCACGTCGAGGTCACCACCTGTAAACTCGCACTCGATCGGCCCAAAGTCCGGCATCCGACCAGCGCGGAAGGTCTTTACGTGTTACTGTCTTTTCTCGAGGCAAAGTATTTTTGATTAAATGCAATACATTTTCTCATATGTATTTTCTCATTATTTCATCTGACTCCATAAATGAAAAGGTTTTAATGATATCTGTGCATCATTAAATGTGAGCGAATGTTTGACTATTCCTTTTAACTCTTTAATGAAAATAATGTCAAAGTCAGTTAGAATAATCAAATGTAACAATTTATTATGTCAAGTCAAGTCAAGTCATCTTCATTTATATAGCACTTTTAACAATGTAGATTGTTTCAAAGCAGCTTTACAGAGGTAAACGTATAATTTAAGGTAACAGAGATTGTTTTGGCTTTATAGCGGTTCTTTAATAAAGTTATTTTCCAGCTAAAGTTAGTTTTGATTGATTCGCTTCCGTTGCAACGATTATTAAATTAGGGGCCGCTAAGACGACACCATTCTCTCTACAAAGACTTTAAACGCGAACCTGTGATAAACGCTGATGGTGTTCACATGCGCATTAAGAATTGGTTCTATAGTTATGTGCCTTTGAATATATGTGCGCAGGTTTGTAATTCCCTACAGACCAAGCCTAAACAAAGTACTGGGCTTTCCTTATAAATTTTGGTACAGAATTTAATTTTATTTTGTCACTTCAGGGTAGCTACGCGAAACGAATTTTCCCAACAACACTTTATCTGTAGAGTGGTAAAGGGATCCTCCATAGGAAGAGACTAGTTGCCACTTCAGCACTGCGTTGTCGGTAAATGTATCATGCCAATTTCATAATCAATTCAAAGATAATTTTTGATGTCAAACCCAAATGTTTTCAGTCAACAGAAAAAATAAAGGAATAGCTGCAAACCGGTGTGATGGATTTTTTAATTAATCATAACTAACATTTGTTTTTCTTGCAGCAACAACGATCATATGTTCTCTGGCTAAATGTATGTGTCCCCTTTTTGGGAAAACTTGTGACTTTGAGTGTGTGTGTGTAAAAATACTTTTTTTTTGCCCTAACCCTAACCCTTCCTGTCAATTAAACTAGACAGATGACTAGGTTTGAAACCCTGTGATTATGAAGGAATCATTACCTAGCAACAGAAGGGTTTGTCTATGAAGAACCAATCAAATTGTGAGAAATTATGGAAAGTTTCATGTCATTTTGCCATACCCCATATTCTATAAAAACTGTTGTATTTTGTGTTTTCGGGTGGGATTCTCAATGGAATTTGTCTGAGATCCTCCGGCCTTGCTTCTTCTTGGGAGATATTCCCTGAGAACTGCTCGGGAACTCTTCCGGCCGTGATTAAAGCATTTAAGGGTAATTTGCTGATCGATTATTGCTGCAGCAAGTTAGTTAGGCAAACAAGTTATTTAGTGAAACACTAGAGACCTTACTACCAAGTGATAGTGTGGATCGCGTTAAGAACACTAGAGACCTTATTCCCAAGTGATAGTGTTGGATAGGGGGCGAGACGTCGTTCGACTCTTTGTGAGACTCTTAGGTGGGGTTAGATTGCGGCTGAGTTGTCAACTCGCGCGTTCAGAGGGAACTCAATTGAGTATAATATTTTCATGTGTCAAGGAAACCAGGTTCAACCTAAGTCAGGTGCGTAGGGGAAAAAACTACCAGACCGGACAACTCCAAAAGGGGCGGAGTCTCCTAAAGGGGTGGTGTCTCAAAAGGGGCGGAGTCCCCTAAAGGGGTGGAGTCTCAAAAGGGGTGGCACCTCAAAAGTGGCGGCATCCCTTAAAGGGGTGGAGTCTCAAAAGGGGCAGAGTCCCCTAAAGGAGTGGAGTCTCAAAAGGGGCAAAGTCTCCTAAAGGGGTGGCATCTCAAAAGGGGCGGAGTCCCCTAAAGGGGTGGAGTCTCAAAAGGGGCAGAGTCTCCTAAAGGGGTGGCATCTCAAAAGGGGCGGAGTCCCCTAAAGGGGTGGAGTCTCCTAAATGGGTGGCATCTCAAAAGGGGCGGAGTCCCCTAAAGGGGTGGAGTCTCAAAAGGGGCAGAGTCTCCTAAAGGGGTGGCATCTCAAAAGGGGCGGAGTCCCCTAAAGGGGTGGCGTCTCAAAAGGGAGTCTCCACACAAAGACTTTAGGTGTGTTGGACATCGGCTGCGGCTGGATGTAACCGATCGGCGAGAGTAGCCGCGTGCAGGCGGGGAGGAGCTGCAAACGGAGAAGTGAAGTCGGACACTTTCTGGTTCCCATAGTGACCGCTCACGTGGTGTTTGCATACTTTACCAAAACTGAAGTGAAATAAATGCAATATTTGCCAAATAATACACAGATGTTTCAGAGACATTTTCATTCAATACTTTATGTACTGCTTCATACAGCGTCTGTTTGAACAAGAATAAAGTTCAACATAAGCTACTATCAATGAAGTGGAGTCTACTTTTTTTAATCAGTTTTAATTTGATAAACATGACACAATATAACATTGCAACAACATGAAAAGAGTGTTTATTGTTATAAAAACTGATTTGTGAGCTTTAGAGGAACTAAAGGTTTTCGAATAAACACGAAACACACGTGATCGTTGTCATGTGGTGAATCCGGCCAATCGTGGAACAGCTGTGTCGTCATCACAGCTCGTGCAGGCGCTCTTGAGAAGCTCCGCTGGCTGAGTTCTCCGGCTACTCTCGAATCGCTCTTGCGGTACTTTGATGGCATACGACACAGTCACGTGGCGTCGGCACTGTATCAAGGCGGACACAATTTCTAACCGGCATGCACTGCTTCAAGTCAGCCACCGATCGGTCTGCGCAGAGCTGCATGAAGTCGAACAAGCCTTTTCACTTCCGCAAAATGTCACTGACATGCATTTCAGAATAAACATCTCTTCATTTGCTGAAGAACGCCCCAAAAACGAGGGCTTACCTGAGCTATCTGTTCTCTGTCAAGACCAAGGAAGCCGAATATGAACTCTCTGTCTGCCCAAATCTGATCAAGAAGGTCAAATTTTAACACTGAGTTTCCTGTCAAGGCCAAGGAAGCTGATGTTGAACTCTTAAGCTCTCTGTTACAACCATTGAGGCCGTCAATAATCTCTCTGTGCTCTATGTTTTAGTTTTGCAATGGTGTCCATCATGGTTCCATACTCCACTGTCGTTCTCATTTTCACACATGAATCGGCACCTCTGAGAATACAAGAGCTTGACTGAAAAATGATGCACCTTGTAAGACTGGAAAAACTGGAAGAGAGGGCAACTCTCTGAGAGAACAAAGGAAATTAACATTTGAACTCACTCTTGTGCACCATTCAATACGCAAGTCTCACCTCAGAATCATCCTAATCTACATCTCTTTCCCTCTTCCCCCATTCCTTCTCCCTCATGCTGAGATCAACATTCACCCAAGAATCTTTATGGTTTAATGTGAATAATTATCATACAGTATTACACGTTTGGTATCATTTGAAATGTCTCAGTGCGACTGGTACAAAGGTCTCAAAAGAAAGTTCCCAAAGAAGTAAAACAGTAAGGTAATAAAGTAAGGTAATAAAGTGTTTAAGAGTTTAGAGATAACTCGCACACAGAGGAGCGTGTGTCTTCCAGGCAAATGGCATCCGGCTCCCAAAAGGTGTAAACTCTGAATGCAAATTCCCATTGTTAGCAAATGTTTCCAAGTGAAAGAAGTTTCTGTTTATATAAAGAAATATATAAAGAAGGCTCAGGGCGATTTGTAGCTCAAATTAGCCTGTGATGCGGAGTGTGGGCAAAACACTTGACATCATGTATTTTATAATGTCAGGTTCGCATCTTCTCTCTTTATTCCAGAACATTTGATGTTTTGTATTTATTATCTTTGAACTGATTATGAAATTGGCATGACACATTTACCTGACATAATAAATGATTACATTTGATTTATTCCGACTGACTCTGATTTTTTTCCCCCAAGATTAAACAGATTTGCATGTTCCCGCAAGTTTTGCGTCAGATTAGTGACGACTAATATTTGGCATTAATTCAAGTGTACTTGGTTTGTAAAGACAAGAAGTGAATTTCCGTTTAGGACAGCAAACGTGCTGCTTGACCAACCTAAATCTGGGTGTGTCTTACCTCTGTTTTAATTTAATGTTACTTTAGATAAGTGTACGTGGGAAACCACGGCATGGCCAATCCAAAGCTATTATAAGAAAAGTAATGTTGGTCAGCTTATATCTGTAACAGCGGCCATACCTCTACTGAAGTAAACGTTACGTTAAATTCAAGTGTATGCAATTCCACGGGGGCTACACTAAAGTATCTTACCTCTGTTTGGTGACCGAAACTGACGAGTTTGCGATCGTGAGACCCACGTTAAACCAGACATGAGGACCTCAGAGCGACATAGCTTCCTAATATGAACGGGTAAAATATAATTAAAGAGTTAAATAGAACAATCAAATGTATTGCTGAACTATTATATAATTGACCAATAACCAATTGGCAATCTAACTTAAATTCGAGGTTGTGATAAAATGGAGTCAGATGTAAAATGGAGTCAGAAAAAATGGAATTAAATTACGTTGCCACGCGGAAAGACAGTAGCACACAGAGACCTTCACCAGTTCTGGCGGGAAACCCTCATTTGGACCGATATACGGGCTTACACCTCTTGACAGAAATAAATGTTGTGATGTTATTTCCACCAAAAGGTGCATCAATGTTTGGTCCAGATCTCGATTTGTCAATGCAAGAGTCCAGCACTCAGTGAAGTCTCCTCCAGCACATCCCAAACACTCTCACTGAGACTCAGATCTGGACTCTGAGGTGAACATGATTCTTCATTCTCCTCACATCCATTCTCTCACAGTCTGAGCCTTATGAATCTTCACATTATCACGCTGGAATATGACCAAGATGCAGTGGTGTAAAGTATTGGAGTAAATGTAATTAGTTACTGTATCTTTTTGTCTACTTTGTTGTTTTACTGAGTATCAAATACATTAGCAACTTTTACTCTCTACTTGACTTATTTTTCATTCTTGTTCTGTTCTGAATACCGTTCAATTTAGAGGATTTGTTGAGGAGTGAGGGGAAAATAGCTTAGTTTATAGTGTTTATAATGTTTGTAAATGTTTATTTTTATTTACCGGTATTTAATATACATATAAATTAATATAATTGTTTGCAATTATGAGATTAACAGGTGTTTTTTTTTGGCGTAAGATCAATTTCTCTTTCATGAGACACTTCCTCTTCTTGGCCAGGTTACGTCTCTCCATGTCGTAAACTCTAGACTAGAGGCAAGGCTTCTAAATGGGGAAAATTTAGGGGCGTGATATTGTTTTCAGTGGCACATTTATCAACGTCCGATCATTCGTACGATGGGATTGGCAGCATACAAATGTTTCATATGGAAGCTTGTCTTGTGTTAAATTGATATAAACATGCAATTCTAAGAAAAAAAGTTTATTTCTTGCAATTGCAAGTTTATATCTCACAATTGCGACTTTATATCATGCAATAAAGTCGCAGATAAAAGATGATAAAAAGTCAGAATTGTGAGATATAAAATCGCAATTACCTTTATATTTTGTGGTGGAAACAAGCTTCTATACAGGTGACCTGTCACGATTTTGGGTTTGTTCTTGTCATGTTTCTGTGTCTTGTCATGCTTCATGTCTGTCATGTGATTCCCTGTTTGTCATGTGATCCTGCCATGTGTCTTGTCATTTGTTAATTGTCTGATCATTGTTCACATGTGTCCCTTGTCTTGTCATTAGTCTGTGTATTTAAGCCCTCATGTGTTCATGTGTCTTTGTCAAGTATTGTTCCCTGTAACCACAGTTTGTGAGTCATGTTCATGTTTTGTTTTGAGTTTTCATGCCACGCCATGTTTTTGTTTCATGTTTGGTTTCATGTTTATAATAAACTGCACTTGGGTTCTCATTTACACGTGCCTCCAGTGGATCCTTTACATGAACCCTGTGTCTTAAGATGATTTCTGCACTCGTTTCTATGTTAGATTGAAAAAAGAGGCCCATTAAGTCAAGCACACTGAAAAAGAGAATTCTTTATGGCATGAACGATATGAAATAAAGAAATTACATTTGTGAAATTTGTGGACTACTGCCTCTCACCAGTCAGGATTAGATAACAGTCTTATTCCAAAGGCGTAACCCTGTCATGATAAATTATTAAAGCACTTCCTACCGGTGGACTCGAGCAGCTGTTGTGACAACAGTCTTTGTGTCACGGGTTGTGTGGATCAAGACAAACGCACAATGAAGAAGATGAAGTATCGCAGTGTTTAACAAGGCAAACACCAACTTTAATGAGCAGCCAATACACACCCGACAGTGAAACTCAAACAGAACTGAACTCAAGTGTGTAAATAATGAAACACACACACCTGACATGATGATGAGATCAGATGAACCGTGGCAAATAAGGCGGGAACGGTGTAAAACACGAACACCATGCGGTGTGACATCTTGTACCCAGTCTTGATAATGCAGCATGAAGCCTTTCTCCTCGCTCCATAACGCTCGCATTAATCACTGGGGATGAACAGAAAATAAAGCATTAAAAAAATGTCATTCAGTCTAAACAGAAAGATATGTTTGTGACTCTCCACAGCACGTTGCTGGAGATTTCTGGCTACTGTGGTTTTCTACAGGACATTGCTGATGTGATTATCACACCAGGCCTTTACTTCTTTCATTACTACAATTTTCGACTGAATATGCAGTATTCTATCAACTTGTATACAGTAATTACCTTTGCACATGTGAAACAAAAAAATCCTTGGATGGAAACCTGGCTAAATCCTGAAGCCAAACCATGCACTGTAAAAAACACTAAAAAAACCCCTCTATTTTACTGTAGATTTCACATGTTGTTGTTTTTATTTATTTTTTACAGTGTATAAATTCGGAATAGGCAGTTGTTGCTCCCATTTTATAAATGACAAGCCTATTACCAAGTATTCTTTGCAATCAACAATCTAATAAAAGTTATCAGAAAAAGAATAGGTACAACTGGACCCATTTCTGTATTGCTTGATAATCAAGTCTAAATGGTCTTTAAAAATGAAGTACAAAAAAACATGATACTTGTAATAAAAAATAATTTCTGTATATTATAACATATAATAAAGTTTTGTTTCAAAATGGATGAGGAAAATATAGCACCTTGAAAATCTGTGCAGTTCGTCAAAAAAGAGGAAAAACGTTAAACGAAGGAAGGCTGTGAAAGTTTCCAATACTGACAAAAAAAGAATGTTACTTCTGTTTATCTGAATAAATAAAATTAGTCATAAAATCACTATTTCATGGTCAGAAGCTGGCTCCTCGACAAATGAAAATCACAGACATGACACTTGTTAATAAAATAATTTTATAAATACAATTTATCAACATGTAATATAATTTTTACCTCAAACAAATTAGTAAAATAAAGGGGGTTGAATCAGCTCTAAACTGCAGCTCTAAACTAAAGAATAAGTAAAAAATTGATCGATTTTATGTTTTTGATCGATTTGATGTTTTTGATTGATTTGATGTTTCTGAACTCTAAAACTGGCTTGATTGTTACTGTTTGAGAAGGTTCAGTCCGGTTGGATGAACTGATTCAGTTCACTAAAAAAAGAACCGATTCAAAAGAATGATTCTTTCCCGAACTGGACATCATCTCTCTCTAAGTTTCGTTTCTCGAAAAGCCTCGCCCTGAGGAGTTTATCTCAGTCCCACTCACACAAAGAGCTCATTCCGAGAGAAGATGGGTCTCTGTAAGTAGCCTTCCTTATCATATCACTGCAGAATATTAATGTTGGTTTATCAGCATTACAGGAATCTAACTCTTATTTTCTCTTCTATATTAGTAATGTTGTTAGCAGCTGGCGCTGGAGCAGGTAACATCTAACAAACAAACAACATCATTTAAGGATCTATAATTTATTTTTATTTTTTAAATAGTTAGTCATACTTGCCAATGAATTTTTTTAGAGGTATTTAAAACAATCTTACGATGTTCATCAGTTGATCGCGGGGAACAACGTTTAAAACGCTTTTTGACTTACTGAGTTTGTGTAAATATATAGCCTACTTAGGGTTAGAGACGAGTGTTTATTTTTTCCTACATTAATTTCACACATGTCTAGTACAATTATTTGGTTTTGTTTTATTAATACAGTGTATATATTTCCTTGATTAACCTCGAAAGAATGGAAGTTAAATGTGACAAAATATGTGAGGTACATTATCACATGATGACCATATGACAGATTAAAATGATATCTGATCTAATCAAAAAAAAAAAAAAGAACAACAAAAAAAGACAAATTAAAATATGTTCTCAATAAAATTATTAACCTTTTCATATAAAATAATGTCATTTGTTATTAAAAAATAAACTAGGTTTTGAGTTTGACAACGAACACACCGGAAATCAGCTAGCATAGTTCAAAACATAATAATAATGAATCATTTCTGAACATTGACTCTCAGTCTTTATTCACCGTTTTCTCAAGGTTTCTCAACAGAATTCATCAAAGTATATAGAATAGAATAGAATAGAATAGAATAGAATAGAATAGAATAGTTCTAATAGGTACTCATTGTAACGCAGTGTGACAACATGCCCCGCCCGCGCAACTGCCCGGCGAGTGTTTGCTGGTTAGATCAGCATTAAATAACTATCAACTGTTAAATAACAGATTGGAGATAACAATAATAGCAGATTTGTCTAATTTTAAATAAACACAAAAATAGAGATTAACATAAGAAATGTTATTTTGCTATGGCTATCCTAAATAAATGTTCAGTGATATCTTTTTCATTTTTTCAGTGCAATTTCTTTCTCTATATAGTGTTGATATGGCAACTAGTAAATACACTCAGTTTCGTCATGCTGGCCTGTGTGGAAGTATTTAAAACAAGTGTGTGACAACTAGCCCCGTTAGGTTGTGTCCCGCTCTCCCGCATGTCGTGTGTGTGTGTGTGTTGCAGCCGGTGCAGATGTTCATCAGTTCGGAAAAGAGTTTTTATGTGCATATGATATGCAGTTTATGGCGTGTAATACGGACGTACTCCACACCACTAATCCTACCCAAGGGGGTTAAGCCTATTCACAACTTTCCCGAACTCTGACCTTTCCCATGATCGCTATGGCAACGTAGAACAAGCCGGTAACGAACTTCCGGTTTACGTTAGCCTGAAGATACTGCTATCAGAGAGCCTCAACAAGCCCAAACAACTTGTTTGGGTAATGACGAGTACAGCTTAGATCGGGCCCAAAAAATCAAGCCCGACCCTACCCGAGCCTGTTGTCAGCCCGGCCCGGCCCGACACATTAACTGTAATTATGAGCCCGATTTAGAGACCCAGCCATTTTTAATACTGGGCCGATGACGATCGCCATCTCCGTAGTGAACGCGCCTATAGCCTAGGGAGAAATGCACATCTTGGATTGCATAATCAGAGAGAAGCTAAAGCTTTCTTTAGATAGGCTATATTTCTCATGTCTGAGTTTCGGTTAATTTATGATGAGATGTGCTCCTGTTCACGTGCAATGCAAGTGACCGCGGCGCGCCAGCGCCTCCATGTCATGATTTATATTGTCTGCTATATATGCTTCTTATTTATTAAATCCAGGCAATTGGTTGATGAAAAATGTATTAAAATTAAGATACAATTTATACAAAACGAAATTCACTTTAAAGAAAGGTTTTCTACGAAACAAAACTTAATGAAGAAAATTAAGTTTAATCATGTCTGACCCATTAACAAAATCATGTCTGACCCACTCTATGTCTCCCGATGCATCCTATCATGGTGTTCACTTTTCATTATCAACATAGATGGAAAAAATAACATTATAATATTTGAACAAATATGAAACTAAATGCTCTTATTTAATGGTTACAACAAATATAGTAGGCCTACATACTCTCGATTTGTACAAATTGCTGCACATTCAAGTTAATTCTCGAATTAATTTTCAAATTATTGAAAACAATAAACATACCACTTAAAAAAAAATATACAGTTGTACTGCAGTTTTTTCTAAGAAACGTTACAAGAAACACTCTTTCTGCGTAGAGGGTCCGTTTATGTTGGAAACAGGTCCCATTCATAAAATCCTTCAGTTTTCGCGTGTTGTTTGTGCACCCGACAACGGTACACGTTGAGCCACAAGGAGCCATTGCTTAATCTGTCAGCATTACTACTTGTCAGTTATCAGTTTCACCCGTTTGTACCGCGACGCGAGTATCCCTTGTGTGCTAGCTTCATTAAGCTTTAGGCTAAACCGGAACTGAGATACCGTCAACAGGAAGTATCGAGTGTCATGGCGACGGAAAGTTGTGAATACTTTCTCCTGTCTCCACAGCGCGAGGCTCCGCTGACTGCGCGCGCACCTCCACAAACGGACGAGGCGTTTATACTCGCCATGCTCGCCGCTGTACTATTGTATGAAACGACAGGGGGCGACACGAGTAATTGTCCTCTAAACCATCAGGAATCAGCGGTGAGAAGAAGTAAAGTAGACACGTGACCATCTTTATTTTAGTATAGCCAATACCAATACCCAGGGGGGCAGTGTTTCGGAAAAACTTTGAAGCTTCCCCGGGCGCCGCCATTGATTAGCGGACCATCACCTGCTGTTAGCATTCCATTGACTCCCATTCATTTTGGTGTCACTTTGACAGCGAATAACTTTACATCTGAGGCGTTTAAAGACTCCATTTGTCCATTATTTATTTCTAAAGAAACAGGAAAATGTATAAAAGGCTCCATTACCTTGTATCTTACGTTATGGTCCCGTAGAAGCAGTTTTTGTAAAAATAGGCTAACGATTGCGTCATAACCAACTTTCGTGCTCGGCTAGATTCGCCTCGAAGTCGTTCATCTTCGGATGCGGAGCCGTGCACATCGCCAACGCGCACGACCACACACACCGCGATGACGTCATTTTTGCTGCGTGCACCTTCACGCTCGTGCGGACGCGGCGAGTATAAACCTAGCTTTACAGTGCTGTATCATATGCACGTAAAAACTCTTTTTTTTTTGCATAAATTGCACGATAGATACAATTCGTGCTATAGATACGCATTTTCATGAGATGGTGTTGTAGCGGGTGCAGTGGCGGCTGCTCCGGCGGTTCTGGTGACCGTGGGGTTCACCAGTGCCGGTGTTGTGCCGAATTTCGACCCCTGCCAAATTATTACCTCCCTAGCATTGGTAGGTTTAGGATTAGTTGCGGGGGAGGGGTTAGGATTAGGCAATCAGGTACTGACTTCAACGGGGGGGAGGGTAATAATTTGGCTGGGAGTCGAAATTCCGCACAACACAGGGATCATTCATCAGTGTGTGTGTGTGTGTTGCAGCGGGTGCAGTGGCGGCTGCTCCGGTGGTTCTGGCGACCGTGGGCTTCACTGGTGCCGGGATCGCCGCGGGCTCGTACGCCGCCTCGATGATGAGCGCGACCGCAGTGGCGAGCGGAGGAGGAGTCGCTGCCGGGTCCGTGGTTGCAGTCCTTCAAGCCGCTGGTAATGGGAAGATGACCTACAGTAAAGTCAATAATGCATTTGATAACTTTATTTCCTAATGAGTTGGTCTCTGAAACGCGTGTTGTGTGTGTGTGTGTGCATGTGCAGGTGCCGCTGGGATCCCAGTTGTGGCTCAGGCGGTGGTGGGCGCGACAGGGGCCGGTGTGGGGGCAGTTCTGGGCCTCCTCATCTGAGCCGAGTCAATGAAACATTCTGTTCAATATACAAATAAAATGATCTTCATTATCGCACAGTCTGACTAGTCAGCGTCTCTTTACTTTGCTCTGCTTACATTAGGACAAGTATGTGTGTGTTTGAGAGAGAGAGAGAGAGTGAGTGTGTGTGTGTGAGAGAGAGAGAGAGAGAGAGTGTGTGTGTTTGTGTGTGTGAGAGAGAGAGAGAGAGTGTGTGTGTGTGTTTGTGTGTGTGAGAGAGAGAGCGAGTGTGAGTGTGTGTGTGTGAGAGAGAGAGAGAGAGAGTGCGTGTGTGTGTGTGTTTGTGTGTGTGAGAGAGCGTGTGAGTGTGTGAGAGAGAGTGTGAATGTGTGTCTGAGAGAAAGAGTGTGAGTGTGTGTGTGTGAGAGAGAGAGAGTGTGAGTGTGTGTGTGTGTGTGTGTGTGTATGCGTTTGTGAGAGAGAGAGAGTGTGTGTATGTGGGTGTAGCTGTTTTTAACCAGTTATTGTATATTTTCAAATATATACGTGTGTATATATATATATAATAAAATATAATATATATTTTTAAAGCTACACTGTGTAATATTTTAAGTAGATTTTTAGCAAAAAAACACTTTGTTCTTTCAAAATTTTACATTCTCATTAATGTGTAATCACTTCAACCAACTAATAAGTATTCTCGTAAGTGTATGATCTGCAATTTAGAATACATACGAGTGAGTCGCTCGAATGGCGGAAGCCATGTTACGCCTCCATCTTGAAAATACATTAGACAAAGAGGGACATACCTGGAAATTCAAGCTTCGCCGTTCACGTTTTGACACTCAGTGGCACCGTGATGAGATTACTCGCGACTGCCGGCAGATTTGGAATAATACGGCCACCGTAGGAGTTAAAACGCCCTCGGAATGGGAGGGGCTAGAAAGTAATATTCAGTTGGTGGTCATATACAATTTCACCACTAGATGGGAGAAAATCCTACACAGTGTAGCTTTAAAAGTGTTTAAAAATATATCTTGCCCTCCATATATTTCATTATGAGGAAAAAACATTTACATATGCCACATTTAAATAATATTCAGCAATGAACATTGTTCAAAAAACAAACAAACAACAACATCAACAAAGGCACTCTGCCAAACTACACACGTTGTTGAGGAACATGACACAGAGTTCAGGGTTTGAGGAGTTCAGGGTTTGAGGAACACAGAGTTCAGGGTTTGAGGAACATGACAAAGTTCAGGGTTTGAGGAACACAGAGTTCAGGGTTTGAGGAACATGACACAGAGTTCAGGGTTTGAGGAGTTCAGGGTTTGAGGAACACATAGTTCAGGGTTTGTCTAGGCAGGTTTAATGTTGTGGCTGTGAATCTCCTGATACACTGACATGATGAGATCTCTTTTTCACTTACTGCACCCTTTCAAATAGATCTAACTCCTAACAAAGGGATAGAGAGAGGAAGCACACACACACAATACCTTTGAAGACAGAAACCTGAGGTGCGTCTGTTTCACAAGTATTTATAGCATCTCACGAATGCACATTCCAGTGACGTCATCATCAGAGGTTATTTAAGGCCAAGCTCTTGATTTTGAGGTCATCAGAAATGGCTGACTAACATGCCCTGCACAGTGACCAATAGCTGCTGTTTTCAGACATATATAACCTCTCTGTCCTGTTTACAGCTGGTGTTAAGATGCGTTTAGTCCATCAGATCACAAGTGGACGATGTGAAATACAGGTCTGAGCTTGTCCACTTTTGACCACTTCCAGAGGTAGTGGAAAAAACATTTGACCGGATTGCTTTCGTAGAGTAAACACTCATGTGGTCGAATGAGTACAGTCACTAAAGACCGTCTCCTGACCTAATGCGTAACATTATGGGAAGAGCTCTAGCCAGACGGGATGTAAACTGTCGGCTGGAGACCCAAGTTTGGTTTGAAGAGGAAAAACGTACCAAGCACAACATTCTCTTCAATTATAAATGTGTTCAGCACTCTGAAACAAATATTTTTCAGATTTTCGAGACTATTTTTCATCGTAAAGTGAGCAGGATATATTAGTGTCAGCATTCAACACCACAGAGGTTACACACGTAACCCAGACGTTACTCATATAATGCGTTACACCAGTTCTGGGGTTAATGTCGCTGTTTTATACGTTTTTGAATCTTGCAGCATCACTATTAGTATAAAGATGTTGCAGACACAGATCATTTACACACACACACACACACACACACACACACACACACACACACACACACACACACACACACACACACACACACACACACACACACCACACACACATCCCTTATCTCTGTCTCGCTTGATAATTAATTAAAAATGCTATCACTTGTTCATTCAAATAAATGTAATTTTACCACAATCTCTGTGTCTGATTTAAAGCGGAGAGAATGCTGGATCTCACGAGCCGTAACTGATGAAAATAGCCCTCATTTTTACCCTTCCGGTCAAATATTGCACTAAAAACATCCATAACAGCT
>CM038641.1:812500-1012500 GCA_021554675.1 Leuciscus idus | reverse complement strand
TTTAAAACTAGCTTTATTTATTAAAAAAAAAAAAAAAAAAATGTCTTTCCTTCTTTAGATTTTAGAGTTAAATATGACCTGGACGTGTTCGGGAGATTCATCGAGACACTAATCATCCTCAACCGTCCCGATGAAGCACATCAGCTGCTCAAGTCGAGGACCAAATGTTCATAAATCCGTGTTTGCCCCTTAAAACTAGAGCCAAGAAGGAATTCCCTGTTGTCAATAAACACCAGAGAAAAAGCCCTGGGTGCCTGAATGTTCATCTCCTGGAAGTGGATAAACTGCCTCTTCTTTGCGTCCCAGCGATAGATGCGAGTAAAAGCGTAGTCACTACCCAGGATGGCGTACTGCCAGTTGGCTATGGAGAAGGGCTGGAAGACCATGGAGCCACGAGAGGCCATGGTCTGGATCTCACTGAACATGCTGCCATCCCACTTCATCACCTTGGAGTCGCCGATGAAGCGGGTCAGACATATGTAGAGCTCGCTCTTCACCGTGAAGTGTTTGACCGCGTACACATCCTCCATCTCGGGGATATCGGTACGCCGCTCGAACTGCTTGTTGCTTTTGCTCCACTGGTAAATAACCGGCCGTTGAGAACTGCTGGACAAGATCAGATGAGGTTTCCCCGAGATGTCCAGATACTCCACGTCTGTGTCGCGGTGCCAGGGGTGCAGGGACTGATGGGAGTAGAAGCCATTGCCGTTCCATCTATAAATAGTCGTGGAGCCGGCTTTGGAGCTGTCGGCAATGATGAAGAACGACTCTCCGTCGACGTGGAATATTTCCACGTCATTTGGCTTTCGTATTTTCAGAATGTCGATGTCTTGAATTTTGATGAATTTGTTTGCGGAGACGTCTCTCTTGAAGATGTGCGAGCCGCCGAACAGTTGAGCTACTATGATGAAGAGTTGACTGTCAATGACTAGAGGTTTGCAGATGACAGATGAAGTGCCTACGGGAGGAGGAGAGAAGAGTCGTTTAACCCTACTGTATCATATTTAATCATTACAAGCCTCAACATGATCAACATGATCTGATAAACATGTCGCACATGCGTTCTGTCATCTGACTGATAGTTTAGACTTTTTTTATTTATCAAGTAAAAGTTATACTTTTAGTATAATTGTATAAATGTCCACCTTCACGTGTCTTTCTGCTGTGAAATCTTTACTGATTTTTATAATATAAATGCAAGAATAACTTTTACATTGCTAGCGTTATTTCAAGATGGACACATACTGGACTGAAGCAGCTTTGTTTACTTATTATCCATATATATATATATATAATTTTTTTTTAGGAAAACATGTTCAAATGTGTCATTTGTCAGGCTTTACAGGGTTAAAGCTGTACGAAACAAAGGCTTGAGAAACAGTTCAATGTCATCATATTTTTATCCAAAAAATATAAAACTTTTGCTGTTTAATGTAAAAATTACAACCAGTGGAATGTTATAAAGTTACACATTTAACAGAAAAAATAATATAAAATAACTACCTGCATAAGTGTTCAACACCCCCCACCCTTTGATTTTTTTATTACAGTCTATTTGGATAGGAGTCTATCAGCTTGGTACATCTTGACTTGGGAATATTTTCACACTCTTCTTTGCAAAAATGTTCCAGATCTGTTAAATTGTGAGGGCTTCTCCTGTGCACGACCCTCTTCAGGTTCACACACACATTTCACTAATTTTCCTTCACTTTTTACATCACAAAAACCTACTGTTTTAAAAGGGATGTGTAGACTTTTTACACCCACTGTACTGTATTATTCACATTTATATTATGTGTAGAGTTAGACATCCTTGCAACGTTTCCACCACTATTTGCTTACTTGTGATGTTATCGAAGTTTCGGAACTCCATTTGCACATGATCCCATTCCATGAAACTACACCTGCCAATGAACGGCTGGGCGAATACGACAAACTGGTCGCCACCAAATGCAAAAGCTTCGACTGAAATGGACTGAAATTCGAGAGACTTCAACAGTGGAAAATCTGTAGAACAAACAGACAAATGTTAAGCTCTTTTGATGTCAAGTAACACAAAGTGGTCTGTAATGAAAATGATAAAAACCTGTTGTTATGCAATCAAATGACTGCGCCACAAGGTCATTGATTTTCCTGTCCTGGTAAGATTCAGGGCCCACTGCAATAGATCTCATCCACTGTTGCATTTGTGTGAAACATCCAGTCGACTAACCACTTTAACTTACAGTCGCAGCTGAAAAGATTTCCTCTCAGATCCCTGGACAAATGAATAAAAGTTTCAGTCTAGAAGCTTGTATATCATTGACAGTTATTCAAATGATATCACAAACATTGCACACTCGCATACATACACTTTAGTCAAAGCTTCCATCCCTTTGAAAAGATCTTTAGGTAGTGTCTCCAAATTATTGTACGCCAGACTTCTGCAATAACATTAGTCAAAAAACAAACGGTAGTTTACATCAGTAAAAAGAAATGGACCAATTTTTTGTAAAGAATAAAACCTGGTTTGCTGACTGCTTCTTCAAACATCAGAGAAATAACATGAATAATTAACTAATAAAATGCAGACAATTACAAATGTAGACTATGGAAGCTTGTTTCTGCCACGGATTAAAAAATAAAAAAGGTAATTGCAACTTTTGATCTCATAATTCTGACTTAGTAATTCACAATTCTGACTCGTTTTCTCAGAATTAATTGTGAGATATAAACTTGTGAGACATACACTCACAATTGTGAGACAAACATTTCAGATATTTTTTATTCCAGTGAGGAAACAAGCGTGCGTCTACAGCACACAGTTTGTACATTGTAAAAGTATGAAGTAAATGTTTTGTATATATTTTAAAAATTCATTTTTTACATTCTAATTATAATGGCAATGTTTTAAGGTGGATGAATAGAGAAATGATCGACAACATTTCAGTCGTACTATGCAGAAATGCTCACAAGTGTATTAAGGACTTGAGTCCTCTGAAGGCGAAAGGTGATATGGACTTGATTTGGTTATTTTCAATGAACCTAGAAGAAAAACAAACGTTAACGTGATGCACCAGATTTAAGCATTCAAAACAGTCATTATATACAAGGAAACACATGAATCATCAGATCAGCTGTTTTTCTGTCATTGAGTTCTCCATGCAGTGCTGATTGCTCATGTGTTCTGTGAGACACTTACAGATACTCCAGATGAGGAAGGCCAAGAAACGCATCTTCATTTATAGATTCAAAGACGTTTGCTGTGAAAAGACTAAGAGAGATAATTTAGGGTGAATACAGGACAGTAAAGGGTATTTGTCTTTATGTGTATGTGATTACATTAATAAAATCTGCATTAGGTTCATCTGAAAGTATGGGATCACACAAAAAGTCATGCCACATTTGGACAGCAGTGCTTACAAAGGCTTATGTTAAAGTACTATCATATTAAAAGTATGTAATTTCCCAAAAATGGTACATTTGTCTTTCTGAACGGGTATATGATGATGCTCTGTGGTACTGAAGCGTCCATTGTAGCGCGTAGCATCACAATGTCCCGACTTTAAACGTACAGTATGGAATTTTTCGCCACTAGGGGTCGCTAACCTATTTACAATAACAAAGGCGTAGTTTGATGACGCAACATTTGCTAAGAATTATGGATCTTGTCATCAACGTCAAGCCGACCGATCTAATCTATGGATCTAATAATGTTTATGGATGACTGAATACATCGATGCTTTTATCATGACTGTGATATGAAGCAGTTCGGGATTGCTAAGAGACAGCTATCAGCTATCATATAAGGAATATGGACATTTCATTCTACCGAACTACACGCGAGTGCAGAATTACTACTCACAGTCACAGGTCAGTTTATTAGACAAATTAAACTTGTGAGGTAACGCAGCGTTGTTTCACTTGGTCTAACATTACACTATCACACTAAACTGCATTTGAATGTGTTGAAATGTATGTGTTAGTTTGTCTGTATAAGACTAGCAGTAAGCTAGATCAACATTAGAATAACATACAGATCATATTCTAACATTTCATCATGTTGAGCTAGTCGGGATAATGTAAGTACACACAAAAAAAAAAATATAACATAGATATAGTGATTTTTGCTATTTTTAAAGCAAAAAAGTTACATATTGTGGCTTTAACGTGTTTATGACCTGTTAAATCTCTGATGGTCTAAATGGATTTTGTCATGCAAATTTTGTTTTGTAAACAAAGCTGAATTTATTTCCCAAAATATCAAAATCACACCCCAAATTCCCTGCTTGCTACAGTAGCCACACCCCAAACTCTCAATCTGCTACATTAGCCACTCCCCAAACTCTCATCCTGTTACAGTAACCACTCCCCAAACTCTCCATCTGCTACATTAGCTACTCCCCAAACTTTCCATCTGCTACAGTAGCTACTCCCCAAACTCTCCATCTGCTACAGTAGCCATGCCCTAAACTCTCATCCTCCTACAGTAGCCACGCCCTAAACTCTCCGCCTCCTACAGTAGCCACTCCCCAAACTCTCCATCTGCTACAGGAGCCACGCCCCAAACTCTCCGCCTTCTACAGGAGCCACTCCCCAAACTCTCCACCTGCTACAGTAGCCACTCCCCAAACTCTCCGCCTTCTACAGTAGCCACTCCCCAAACTCTCCACCTTCTACAGGAGCCACTCCCCAAACTCTCCGCCTGCTACAGTAGCCACGCCCCAAACTCTCCTCCTGCTACAGTAGCCACTCCCCAAACTCTCCGCCTTCTACAGGAGCCACTGCCCAAACTCTCCGCCTGCTACAGTAGCCACTCCCCAAACTCTCCACCTGCTACAGTAGCCACTCCCCAAACTCTCCGCCTTCTACAGGAGCCACTCCCCAAACTCTCCTCCTGCTACAGGAGCCACTCCCCAAACTCTCCGCCTTCTACAGGAGCCACTGCCCAAACTCTCCTTCTGCTACAGTAGCCACACCCCAAACTCTCCGCCTTCTACAGGAGCCACTGCCCAAACTCTCCATCTGCTACAGTAGCCACTCCCCAAACTCTCCATTTGCTACAGTAGCTACTCCCCAAACTCTCCATCTGCTACAGTAGCTACTCCCCAAACTCTCCGCCTTCTACAGGAGCCACTGCCCAAACTCTCCATCTGCTACAGTAGCTACTCCCCAAACTCTCCGCCTTCTACAGGAGCCACTGCCCAAACTCTCCTTCTGCTACAGTAGCTACTCCCCAAACTCTCCGCCTTCTACAGGAGCCACTGCCCAAACTCTCCTTCTGCTACAGTAGCCACTCCCCAAACTCTCCATCTGCTACAGTAGCTACTCCCCAAACTCTCCATCTGCTACAGTAGCTACTCCCCAAACTCTCCGCCTTCTACAGGAGCCACTGCCCAAACTCTCCTTCTGCTACAGTAGCCACTCCCCAAACTCTCCATCTGCTACAGTAGCTACTCCCCGAACTCTCCATCTGCTACAGTAGCCACACCCCAAACTCTCCGCCTGCTACAGTAGCCACTCCCCAAACTCTCATCCTGCTACAGTAGCCACACCCCAAACTCTCCGCCTGAGTTGCAACAACAACTCATTTGAATATCATGCTATTACACTTACAACCCCCATTAAAATCCATATTGTAGTCATTTATCGCCCCCCAGGTCAGCTGGGTAACTTTGTAGATGAGCTGGATGTGCTGCTGTCCACTTTCCCTGAGGACGGCACCCCACTTCTAGTCTTCGGTGACTTCAACATTCATCTCGAAAAGCCACATGCAACAGACTTCACCTCTCTCCTAGCCTCTTTCGATCTCAAACGACTCATCACCACAGCTACTCACAAATCAGGCAACCAACTGGACCTGGTTTACACACGCAACTGCACCACAGAAAACATCCTGGTGACACCTCTCCACGTTTCAGATCATTTCCTCATTACTTTCAGTCTACAACTCTCTACCCCTGCACCCCCACCCCCACCACCAGTCACTTTCAGACGAAACCTGCGCTCACTTTCCCCCTCCCATCTCTCCTCTGCCGTGTCATCCTCTCTTCCCCCACCCTCACAATTCTCATCTCTGGATGTGAATACCGCAACGGACACCTTATGCTCCACTCTAATCTCTTCTCTAGACATTATCTGCCCTCTCTCCTCCAGGCCAGCACGCACTACTCCCTCTAACCCCTGGTTATCTGAGGTTCTTCGGGAACACCGGACCAAACTCAGGGCAGCGGAGAGGAAATGGCACAAATCAAAAGACGCATCTGACCTGAGTATGTATCAATCTCTCCTCTCCTCCTTTTCTGTTGATGTTCATGCTGCAAAATCTTCATACTTCCACAACAAGATCAACAGCTCCTCCAACACACGATTACTCTTCAAGACATTCAACTCTCTCCTCTGTCCACCTCCACCACCTCCCGCCTCCTCCTTAACTGCTGACGATTTTGCGACCTTCTTCACCAACAAAACAACAGCTATCAGCAGTCAGTTCTCAGCTCCACACACACAGGAACCCAGACCGACCCCTTCCACAGCCAATACCCCTCTGTCCTCCTTTTCTTCGCTAACCGAGGAAGAAGTATCTACACTTCTCCTCTCCAGTCACCCTACCACCTGCACGCTTGACCCCATCCCCTCACACCTTCTACAAGCCATCTCTCCCACACTTCTACCATCACTCACACACATCATCAACTCATCCCTCCACACTGGCACCTTCCCTACAGCATTCAAGCAGGCTCGGGTTACTCCACTGCTCAAAAAACCAACGCTAAACACATCATTGGTAGAGAATTACAGACCTATCTCTCTCCTACCATTCATTGCGAAGACACTTGAAAGAGCTGTCTTCAACCAACTAACATCCTTCTTGTCTCTAAACAACCAGCTGGATGTCAACCAATCTGGCTTCAAGAAAGGACATTCAACTGAGACTGCATTACTGTCAGTCACAGAAGCCCTACGGATCGCAAAAGCTGCTTCCAAATCTTCAGTCCTCATTCTCCTGGATCTGTCTGCTGCCTTCGACACGGTGAATCATCAGATCCTTCTGTCCACCCTCTCATCGCTGGGCATCACAGGAACTTCACTCCACTGGTTTGAGTCCTATCTCACAGGTAGGTCCTTCAAGGTCGCATGGAGAGGCGAGGTATCCAGAGCACATCAGCTGACCACAGGGGTTCCCCAGGGTTCAGTTCTTGGTCCCCTCCTCTTCTCCATCTACACCACATCACTGGGACACATCATACAGGCACACGGTTTTTCCTACCACTGCTATGCTGATGACACACAGCTCTTCCTCTCCTTTCAACCAGATGATCCCACAGTAGCTGCACGGGTCTCAAGCTGTCTGGCGGACATCTCCACATGGATGAAGGAACACCACCTGCAGCTCAACCTGGCAAAGACTGAGCTTCTCGTCCTCCCTGCCAATCCGTCTCTACAGCACGACTTCACCATCCAGCTAGAGTCATCATTAATCACCCCATCAAGATCGGTCAGAAATCTTGGAGTAACGTTTGATGACCAGCTGACCTTCACAGATCACATTTCAAAGACAGCTCGATCATGCAGGTTTGCACTGCACAACATCAGGAAGATCAGGCCTTTCCTAACTGAGCATGCAACACAACTTATCGTCCAGGCCCTGGTCATCTCTAGGCTTGACTACTGCAATGCCCTTCTGGCTGGACTCCCAGCATGTGCGACCAAACCCCTACAGATGATCCAGAATGCTGCAGCTCGTCTTGTCTTCAACGAGCCCAAGAGGGCCCACGTCACTCCTCTGTTCATCTCTCTGCACTGGCTACCTCTAGCTGCTCGCATCAAGTTCAAGGCACTGACGCTTGCTTACAGAACTATCACAGGCTCAGCTCCCTCCTACTTTCACTCACTCCTACGAGTCTACATCCCTACCAGACACCTACGATCGGTCAACGAGCGACGTCTCGTGGTTCCATCACAGAAAGCCACAAAATCACTTTCCAGAACATTCTCATTTACAGTTCCATGCTGGTGGAACGCTCTCCCCACCCTCATCCGGAATGCAGAATCCCTGACAACATTCAAAAAACAGCTAAAAACCAATCTCTTCCGTGAGCACTTAACCTTATAGAAAAAAAAAAAAAAAAAAATTCCCTTTGAAACATCACTTATCAGGCTTATGCTACTCTGAATAATACCTGAACTTCGTATTTTGAGCACTTCCTGCGTTGTTGTTGCTTTTGCCTCTTTATGATGACTCGCTGAACTTAGTCCTAATTTGTAAGTCGCTTTGGATAAGGGCGTCTGCTAAATGACTAAATGTAAATGTAAATGTAACTCTAAGCCTGCTACAGTAGCCACTCCCCAAACTCTCATCCTGCTACAGTAGCTACGTCCCAAACTCTAAGCCTGCTACAGTAGCCACTCCCCAAACTCTCCACCTCCTACAGTAGCCACTCCCCAAACTCTCATCTGGCTACAGTAGCCACGCCCCAAACTCTAAGCCTGCTACAGTAGCCACTCCCCAAACTCTCCACCTCCTACAGTAGCCACACCCCAAACTCTAAGCCTGCTACAGTAGCCACTCCCCAAACTCTCCACCTCCTACAGTAGCCACTCCCCAAACTCTCATCCGGCTACAATAGCCACGCCCCAAACTCTCCACCTGCTACAGTAGCCACTCCCCAAACTCTCATACGGCTACAGTAGCCACGCCCCAAACTCTCCACCTGCTACAGTAGCCACTCCCCAAACTCTCATCCTGCTACAGTAGCTACGCCCCAAACTCTAAGCCTGCTATAGTAGCCACTCCCCAAACTTCAAAAACAGTCAGTTTGGTTGTTTCCTGCCAGTATGCTTAAGGTCACCGAAGTGGCTGTTTCAAGTACACCAGAAGCCAGTCTCGAGAGGCTGGTCCCCTTAGTAGACTATCTGACAGAATGGAAGAATCTGCCAAATATATCTCAGTGTGTCCAGCAGATCATAGAGTAAAGGGGGTCGCACACCGGACGCGCAGCTCGACGGCGCGCCGCGCAGCGCCACGTCTTTTAAATTCGAACACACTATTCTCTATGAGAGTACACACACTGGCGGCGCCTTTCGGCGTCTGTCCGCGGCGGCTCAGGACCGTGTTCAAAATCCTGCCGCGCCACAGAGCGCCATTTACATAGTTTTATATAAAATTTACATGTGTGTGTCTCAAATCGTAGTTAATGTATATACGGACTTCACCCTGTGCTGCAATATACATTTAGTTTTATATTTATTTACAGAAATCAGAAAATTGCTGATGTTATCGGATTTTCAGGTGACAGTTGTCCTAGACGTGGCGCGGCGCGGCGCTGAGCTGCGCGTCCGGTGTGCGGCCGCCTTAAGGCTACAGAATCCAGTTCGGTTCTCGTCCGCCATGCTACATCGGGGTGTTGCTCACGTTAGTGCAGGCTCTGGTAATGGAGCAAGAAGTGAAAACTCTGTTAGCGAAGGAAGCTATAGAGCAGGTGTATTCACCCGACAGAGAATCGGGTTTTAACAGCCGTTACTTCATTGTTCCGAAAAAGAATGGGGGGTTGCGTCCTATACTAGATCTTCAACAGTTGAATCGTACACTGATTGTGATCTAAAATCAGATCCGAGGACTGGTTTGTCACGATATATCTAAAAGACGCATACTTCCATATCTCCATCCTCCCTCAGCACAGGAAGTTCCTGAGGTTTTCTTTTGGGGGCAAAGAATAGCAATATCGGGTGCTTCCATTCGGTCTGGCTCTATCACCCCGCACATTCACCAAATGCGTAGATGCAGCTCTGGCCCCGCTCAGGCTGCAAGGCATACGCATTTTTAACTACATAGACGACTGGCTGATTCTAGCTGAGAAGAGTGTGCTTCCTCCACTACAGAGAACCACTTTCCTTGGTGTGGTTTGGGATTCGCCTATGTAGCTGCTATTCTCACAGCCACGGAAGAGTTAAAGCTAGGCCAGTCACGCACTGTGAAACAGTTTCAGAGACTGTTAGGCCTCATGGCAGTGGCGTCCAATGGCCCTCATTTATCATTCTTGCGTAGAAACTGGCGTATATGTTGGCGTAAGATTATGCTTGCACTCCTCTCACCGCCTGATTTATGAAGCTGTGCGTACCTTTGAAATCCAGGTGTACGCAATACCTGCCTTTGATAAATGCCGCGGCTGAAAACGATCGTCATTAGAATAACACGCCCCCATATATTCAAGTCTCCGCTTCCCCCACGCCCTCATTTTACGCCATGGACACACGGAAGACGGCAAAGAAGAGAAACTTGGATGAGCAAATGACCTATCACAATGCATTATTTTACAGCACGTGTTTTGAAACAATTAGCATTTAATTTCGTATCACCTCACATGTATTGGGGTGTACAATAGTGATGATGATGTGATTCACATTCATTCACATGAATAATTGCATGACAATTTGTAATATTCTTCTTCTTATTATGATTTTTATTATTAATGACGCTTATTGTTATTTAGAAGAAGAATGTCGTTATTATTATTATTTGTATTATTATTATTATAATTATTTAAAAGAAGAAGAATGTCATTTTTATTATTTTGTCAGTCTGAATAATTTTTTGGTCATTGAAAGCCTTTCATTACTGAACCCAGTCCGTGCGCACGTAGGTCCGACGCAGAAGTATAAATCAGCCTTAACCCTGGCCTAACCATCGTTTCAAAGAATAGTACGACGGCGAGCGCGTCGAGTATAGAGTATCTCGTCCGTTTGGGGAGGTGCGCGCGCAGTCTGCGGAGACTCGCGCTGCGGAGCCAGGCGAAAGTATAAACAAGGCTTGAAAGGTCAGGTAAAGCGCACATGCTCGCAACTGAAGGAATACATATGCCTACAAATCAAATGCTTTGGTAAAGTCACACAAATTAAACATTGAAGTCCATGTTGCACAAAAATAAACACTGAAGTTTATAATTACTATATTTTTATATATTTTTTTTTTTCAGTGGGTCATAATATATCATATCTTTTAGTTTGTCAGTGCGTTTTGTGGTGTTAGGAATTGTTTTTCTGCGCATTTCCGCACTAACTCAAAACGTGCGTACATGTACACCACCTCCTGAGCTGGCGTAGGATTTGAGCGTGCCGTACGCCAACGTCCATATTGATAAATCTCAAAGTCACCGTGGTTTTGGGTGTACGCCAGGTGTACGCTGGAAATTTGGTGTACGCACTTTTGATAAATGAGGGCCAATATGAGTAATATGCCTGCTGTACGTGAGACCTCTGTAGTGGTGGCTCGGGACCAAAGGGTTCTACCCGAGGGGAAACCCACTTTGTATGATCAAGATCACGCGGCGGTGTCTCTGTGCCTTGGTTATATGGAGGAAACCTTGGTTCCTATCCCAGGGTCCAGTGTTAGGAGCTCTTTGCCATCGAGTTGCGCTCTCGACAGATGCTTCCCTTACTGGCTGGGGAGCGTTAATGGAAGGCCGCTCAGCTCAGGGTCTCTAAAGGAGTAATCATCTTTCGTGGCACATAAATTGCCTGGAGATGATGACAGTCTTCAATGCGTTGAGACACTTCCTCCCAGACCTGAGGGGCCATCATGTGCTTGTCCGGTCAGACAACACATCGGGGGTCTCCTATTTAAATCATCAAGGGTATCTGCGTTCACGTCCACTATGCACACTGGCACACCAGATTCTCTTGTGGTCCCTAGGGAAGCTGCTCTCCCTGAGAGCAGTTTAAATTCTGGGGCATCAGAATGTTGGAGCAGACATCCTGTTGAGGCAGGGGCTGAGGCCCGGGGAATAGAGGCTCCACACCGAGGTTGTGGAGCACATTTGGGAGGTTTATGGCCAGGCACAGGTGGATCTGTTCGCATCTCAGGATACGACGCACTGTCCACTTTGGTTCTCCTTCACACACGCAGCTCCCTTAGGGCTGGACATTGTGGTATTGACATGGCCGAGGCTACGTCCGTACGTTTTCCCCTGATTACTCTGCTTTCAGGAGTTCTGGAGAAGGTCCGCCGGGACAGAATAAGTCTACTACTAGTAGCACCGTACTGGCTGAGCTGACTGGTTCTCGGACTTGGTGTCCCTCCTCGATGGCTCTCCCTTGGAAAATTCCGGAGGGACCTTCAGTCTCAAGTGGGAGGGGTGACCCTTCACCCCAGCCCAGAGATATGGAACCTGTGGGTCTGGTCTCTGAAGGGGGCCCAACTCATAGACTTTGGTCTCTCAACTGAGGTTGTGGAGACCACACTTCTCTCCTGAGGAAACTGTATGTATTGAAGTGATGGTTTTCACTTTATAGTGCGATCTGCATGATTGGTACAGTGCTGGAGGTGCACGTTTCCTCCGTGGTGCTTGTAGACCAGTACAGGAGTATGGCGGCTTGGAAGCTTTATTATATAAGGAGGTATCCCTGCAGGATGTGGTATGCGGCAGGCTGGTCCTCTCCGCTCACATTCGTAGGGTTTTACAACTTCGACCTGGGCGCTGCCCCAGGTTCACAGGTGCTCTCGTCTTAGTTGTGCTCTCAAGGCCCGTACACACCGGGACGAATATCAGCGCGCGTTATTCGCCAGCGTTTTTCAACGCGTTTTTTGTGTTCACACCCAAGCGATTTTCGCTGACGATGAGCCGAGTGAACATGCAAATTCATTCCCTGACATTAGATGGCGCTTAATGTAAAACAGAAAAACAATACCACTCCATAACAGTCTATACTCTGCAATACCACTCCAGAACAGTCTATACTCTGCAATACCACTCCATAACAGTTCTCTTTTAACAAGATTTTTGTAGTCGCTGTCGCGTTTGTCATATAGTTCTTTATTCCGACACCAACGAGACCAGCAGCTCTACATTCATCTTGCCTTGCATCTTCCTCGTCATTTCTTCCCGGCAGTGTCTGTCTATGGGCAGTGTAGACGCTACTTGGCGTATATCTTCTTCGCTGTTACGTATGTGTGCTCGGCAAGACCGTTTTGTGTTTGAGCGCCCCCAAGTTGTGTTTTACTGTAACTTCAGAAGCTCCAGACACGTGAGCAAAAGCGCCAAACTCATTGGTCGGATAGTTTTTGACGCGGCGCGTCAAACCAAAAAAACGAACCCGAGGCGTTTAAAAAAAAATTACGCTTTTACGCGTGGCGTTTTTCGCGTCGGTGTGCACACTCACATTGGCGCCCTTTGTTTAGTCATGAGGCGTTAAACGTCTGCGAATATCGCGCGCGAAATTCGTCCCGGTGTGTACGGGCCTTCAGTATTCACATACAGGCTCTGGTTCATATGGCGTTCGGGCATTCTCGTTCCAAAAGCGCCATCGACGCAGTGCGAGTTCCCTCGAAAGGGAATGTCTCAGGTTACGACAGTAACCCTAGTTCCCTAAGAAGGGAACGAGACGCTGTGTCACTTTGCCATACTCCCTGCATTCCTGTGATCGACTTGCTTTGGCTAAATAGAAGCTGAAGCCGGTCAGACCGGATGTGCTTTTATCCTTTCCTGGTTGTGATGTCACCGCCTGTGACGCTCACTCTCGCCATTGGACTAGTTGACAAAAGTGCTTCAGACGCAATCACGCAGGGGCGTTCCCAAAGCGTCATCGACGCAGCATCTCGTTCCTAACTCAGGGAACTAGGGTTACAGTCGTAACCTGAGACGTTTTTTTTCCCTTCAAAATACTTTAATAGTTAAAATACATAGCTAAAAGTGAGACTGTGTGTATCGTGATGCTGTATTATTCTGCTGGTTAAAAATGTATTATGCAGTAATATTGCTCTGAGCGTGTGTGTGACAGTGATTCATCAGCATACATGTCAGTCAGCGCGGCATCGCACTTCAAGTTCGTAGTGAGGTTTATTCAGTCCATTTTAAATTCTGATTCTGGCCGCCTCTCAAATGGGTCAAACCATAGATATTACCTCAGATGTTCAAGTAAACGTGCTAGAAATCCGCACTCATTCAAGGATGTGCATTTATTGCATGGACGGAGAAAGCAATGACACTTGCAGGATTTCATCTGACGGTACTATTTATTTAACACTGAAAATTTAAATATGCATATTCTTATCTGTTCCGTACAAAAATGCAAATGCAAACGCTAAAAAAGCAAAGCAATTGTCAGACATCCATGAGTTCACAACTGAAAAACAGTGCTGGTTGTTCTCTCGATACTCGACAAAGACGAAATCCAAAGGCGTGGGCGAAGGTATAATGCGTGTATTAATGAAATAATCCCGAAAAAAGCATAACCCACAGCAGAGATGCCAAGTTCAGCGGCGGGAGTTAGCTGAGGTGACATGACGCTAACAGACAGCAGAAAAACGGCTAGTAGTGACAGCAGTGGCAATCCACCTGTCACTCAAGTGGCCACGCCCTTAATTATGCAGAACTTTAAGGCTTAATGTTATTTAAAAAAATTCACCCGCCTCACAGTTGTCATGAAGGGCAAAATCAACTATATAGACCAAATCCAGTTTTTGTACCTGGCTGTAAACATGTTTTTTTCTGCTGTAAAGTTGGGCATTTTAACATGGGGGATATATGGAATTGACACCCTTTTGGAGCCTGTCTCTAGTGGCCAGTCGATTAATTGCAGTTTAAGTCACTTCCGTGTTGGCTTCACGAGAGAGACTGGAAGGTTGCCGTTCGTTTTTCTTACATAGCCTACCTCACCTTTAAGGTTACAAAGTATACAAATTTATACTTTGAAAATGTATATTATAGTGTAGCTATATAACGTTTTTTTCTATTACGTTATTTTTCTAATGTGCTGTAAAGTAGATATAGATGTATTATTTATTTAATGTTTTAGTTATTTATTTTTCTTAAAATCAACGTATTTATTTTAGTCAATGTTTAATTTAATTTATTCAATTTATTTATTTAGTTTAATCTCATTTTTATTATTACTCATTTTATTTATTTACTGTTTCTCTTTAGACTTCACCCCTTTCCCAGTTTTAAACACTTTTCATAAAGTATTATGAACACTATTATAAAGTACATGATCAGACAGAACACACACACACTCTCTCTCTCTCTCCCTCTCTCTCTCTCTCTCTCTCTCTCTCTCTGTGTGTGTGTGTGTGTGTGTGTGTGTGTTATGAAGTGATGTTGAAGTCTTACAGCAGATGAAGGGCTGGTGTGTGAATGAAACTCTCTTTAGGGATTTCATTAAAGCCGGACTTGACGAACGATCTGGAAAAAAAACATCAATATCTGATCACAGGTAGCGACATAATATTAATAAAAATAATAATAATAATAATATTGACACATTGTTATTACAGTTGTGATTGCTTACAGTGAGATGACATCTGGCGGGAAGCTCCTCGGTATTGATCCAGTATTGGCACATACGGCGTTATCTTTACTGCATGTACATGATGGGAAACAGCGCGCGTGCCTCCTCCTGCTGCCGTGCACGAGCATCAACAAACACAACAAGCAGAAGAACACAGTCCGCCTGAAAGACATCATTAAAAACCAAATATGGCCCTGAATGTTTAATGGTCACCGATACAGTCCCGACGATTGCGCTGCTGCGAGCCACGATCTCATAACGGAAATAAACCGACGAAAGGAATAACAAACGAGAACGAATTATTTTGTTAATTTTTTTTGTTTTTTTGCCAGATCAGTGTAATATGCACATGCAGATAGAATCCATAGAAATCACTGTAGCAGAGAATGGGCGGGGCTTAGTGGATCCACGGTGGTCTAAAATTGGCCAGATGTACTACGAATCTACATTATTCTCGAATTTTACGCGCTTCGATGTGTATCTTCAATTGTGTTGTCTTTTAAAAAATTGTCCGCGACTTCAAATAATTGATCCAGGCTGTACTGAGTTGTCACGTGGTTCTTGCTCCTTTTCTCCGCGCTGGTCTTAAAGGACCAGTAACAGTAGTTTGTTTATTGATAATGCGTTTTTTTCTTCTTCATATTTTTATTTAATAATGTCCTAGAGCTTTGCGACTCAGATTTCGATTTGTATATCAGGTGAAACACTTGTAAATCGCTAGATTTAAAAGTTCTATTTTATGTTTTATTCTACAAACGTTTGTACTTGCAGAAATCAGACATTTGAATGCAGCTCAATGGAGGACTCCGCTTCACGAGCCTCACTGCGCCCTCTGGAGAACAACACATTTACGAGTTAAAGTCACCATGAAATAAATAAAAAATCCTATTTTTATGGAATACTTTTATATGATCCATGCACACCATTATTGTTTTAATAATCTTGAATCAGAATAACTTCCTCTTGCATCATCTCTTCTCCTCTCTGATGATGTGGGCGGGGCAACCTGTCACTCACATGAGATCAGCCAATAGCAAACCACAAACCATCCATTCAATTCCCCACAGACACAATCAAGCACCGCCCACATTTGTTCTTGTTCCAGGAGCGTTTCACTCGGATATACGACACAATAGAGGAGAAAAGACTATTAAACTTCTGTTTCATGCCGACATTAAGAGCCAGTAACACGGTGAACGCCACAGACAGCAATGAGCGTCACTACATGACCAAAGCAAAAATCATAAGACTATAGAAAAACATAATGCTAAATGCTAAACATAATTCTAAATATGCTTAGATATGTTACAATTATTTTTCCTTAAGATTCATATGTTGAATTAAATACGTTTTAATATTTGCATATGCATCACAACTTCCACCCTTTTAGTAGAGGTCCTGGATAAGATTTGTATGCACTTCATTTAGCGGAGAATATCTCAACAGACTAATATGACCCTGTTGAACAACGTGGGATGTGTGCCAAAATCTCTACCCGGGACCAAAGTCCTGAAAATGACCACAACCGGTGACACTAAACCGGTGACATAAACCGGTGACATACATTTCTACCAGTTTAATCTTCATATTAAATACTTTTTGTATTACACTTTGTCTTGAAAATAAAATACAAAATGCAAATTAGGCAATATCTTATTAAATATGCGTACATATAAACCCTTGAAGCTACAGATTTTCTGACATGATCACAATGTTTACAATGACCATGTAGCGTAAGTGTAAGAATTCTGGTTTGAAATTTATGAGGATATCTATAAAGAAAAAAAAAAAGTCCCATTCACCTGTAGTGTGATAATAGTGTCACCGGTTGTGGTCATTTTCAGGACTTTCGTCCCGGGTACAGATTTTGGCACACATCCCACGTTGTTCAATAGGGTCATATTATTCTATAACAGTTGAGATATTCTCCGCTAAATGAAGTGCATACAATTCTTACCCAGGACCTAGACTATTTTGTAGAATGATATCTTTTAAGACTTCTTAACATTTTAAGTTAGTTAGGTAGGCTACTTTACATCATTACGGATGAGTGTTTCATCTCTAAATGTTTCATCTCTAAAACTGTTATTGAGAAACATGACAGGATTAGCCTATGTGCAGCATCCATGTTCGTGTTTTTGCTCCCGTTAAAGCACCTGCAATGTTTGAAAGGTGTGTTAAAGGGGTCATATAATGACATTTTTGTACAAGCTTATATGATTCTTTAGGGTCTAAATTAAAAGTTTGTAATATACTTTAATTAAAAATTCTCATTAGTATTGTAAGAAAACACTAATTTACCTGGTCAAAAACAGCTCTGTTTTCAGCACGCCGTTCAAGTGCATGTGTCTTTAAATGATAATGAGCTTTGCTCACCCCGCCCCTCTGCTCTGTGCGTACACCGTTTGTAACACAATAACACAATAACCATAACGCGTCGTTCATTATAAACGTGGGATTATGAATTATATTGAGAACGTCGTATATAGAAAACATGCCGTAATGTACCTGAGTGTAAACAGCCGCATTCTGCTCCAGCGTATAAACAATGACGCGCGGACTATGATTGACAGCTCGCTCACGAGCGAGGGCGGGTCTGTGTTGAAACGCTGCTGTCAATCAACAATCGTGGGAGGGGCGTCGATTTTGTGACGTCACAAAATCGAACGGCTCAATTTGAGACGGGGGAAAACATATAAGAAGATTTAAAACTTTTTAACATTTTATGATGGTTGTGTACAGGCACTGCCAACACACATTTCAGTACAATCAACTTGTAAAAGTGCATGTACCATTATATGACCTCTTTAAATCATTATATTAATATTATTAAATTGTATAAAAATTATTTTCAAATGATTATACACCCATAAAGACAGAAATCAAGACGACCAAGGAGAGGCGGGAACTGAACAAAGGAGCACATGAATGAGGATAAACTAAAAGTCAATGAAAACTAAACACTGAACATAACGGTGTAGGTTCTATGGCGTTTGTTAAGTCTCCAATCCCACACACATAAAAACCAGGGCACGTGATACGAGCGCATACAGTATCCATCCTGTGATTGGTCACTTCCACACCCGATTACCTTCTCATATATATTCCACGTAGTTTAAATTTGCTACAAAAACATTTATACCCAGTGCAAGTTACAGTAAGTCTGAGCTGTGGAGAACAGGAATTGGCCTGACATGACTCTTTTTTTTTTTTGGTTAAGTGCAAATGGTCTAGTTGATGTTTTATTTATTTTATTTTGTATTGAGTAAGAAGTTCCAAAGCAGAATCATGACACAATAGAGCAGAAGTGAGATTTTTTTCAAAAACAGAGGATTTTTTTTTCCCAAGTAACTAGTCGGTGTTCATTTAAAATTCCAAACACACTGAAATGGGCATAATCTCTCGAATCATCTGATAAAGCCATTAAAGTTGTGCGTATCGTGCACACGCCTGATTTTTATGTGGGCAAGACTTGAGACTAAAGAAACACAATAGGTTTTGAGAATTGTTTATATCTCACAATTCTGACTTTATTTCTCACAATTGCATGTTTACATCTCACATTTATAAAAAAAACTAAAATAAAAAAAAAGTCAGAATCGTGAGATAAAAAGTCACAATTGTCTTTTGTGTTTTTTATTCCGTGGCAGAAACAAGCTTTTTTTGGGACAGGATGAGAAACAGAGCAAGAAAATGAGAGGAAAAAGAATGAGACAATACGATAGAAATGACAGTCGAAGAGAAGGTACAGCTAATATAGTATTACTGTATAAATATATTTTTGTAAATGCAACAGTTAGTATCAGTCATTACTTGTCGGATAAGATTAGAGATAGTATGTTATGTTCAGGGAGCCACTAGAAAGTTATTCCATAATTCTTTAATCCTTTATTTCTCCAGTGAGCAAACCAGAGGAAGAAAAAGAAACAATAAAGATAAAGAATAAAGACAAATATTGATTTGATGATGATGATGATGTTTATGTTCAGACTATCAGGTCACTGTTGAATATGCACTTCAATTCACTTCACAGGTAAATATCTAGTGGAGGTTGAGAAGAGAGACCCCTGATCCTTTGAGTGTACAGTAGTGTCTAGAAGAGCTAGATAAATGCTTCATTCAGTTTATTCATTCATTCATTAAATAACCTGATTTTTTTAAAGGTGGTTTAAACCCGTTTTTTTAATTTTATTTTTAAGATTAGTAGTTTAAATAAAAGTTTTTTTTATTTTTTATCTATATCTTTAATAAGTCAAATGTAAATGGTGCTGTATTACCATTGTGCATGAAATTTACTATATATATACATAAACCTACCATTATGAAATATGACCACATACAACATGGACAAATGCAGAAATTCAGACACAGGGCAAAGATGGCAACACTGTATATGTTTTTACTCAAACATATCACACAAACACATATCTGAACATATTTATTTCAGCCCATTACAACAGAAAAAATTGCGGCCACAATTCAATTAAAATGTTTTTCATTGTCTTGTTTTCTTTAAAAAAAAAAGATTACTTTGTATTTAAAGATAATGTTGACTTAGTCATTTTAAGCCCTTCAAGAGAGCAAAAAAGTTACTCACTGTTACTCACACATGTACACGTTCTCAATGTATACATAATAGGCAGAATATTTAAACTATTCACAAACATAGGTGTTGCACAGATTCTGGTGTCATTTAATGTTTGATAAGGAAGTGCTTAACACAAGAACCCTAACTATTACATTCATAGACAGACGGAATTTACATTTGTGCTTCATGCAAGAGTGTAAGTGATCATTTCTCTTCTGGGAACAGATTTAAGTATTCTGATGAAGGTTCACATATTTTCAGTGTCAAAATGTATTTTGCTGACACTCTAAACCATTGATAAAACATTGCATATATAAGTGGATTCATAAAGGAATTCATGCATAAAATCCAATACATTACATTAATTATAAGAGTGTCATTTTCATTATGCCCCAAAGAAAGAGTAACTATATAGTACGGTGTCCAAAAAAGAAGATAAACCAGTACTACAATCCCTAAGGTTCTTGCAGCCTTTTTTTCTGATTTGGCCTTTTTTTCTGTGACTGAATTTAAATGCTTAGCTTGCCGTTTTGCTACAAAGCAGATTTTCACATATAAAGGAATAATTATACAACAAGGAGCCACTAAACAAACAAAAGCATCTATTAGAATATTTTCCAATGTAACAACAAGTATGCATTCTCCAATACATGTGTGGTTCCTCTCTGGATACAGTAAAAACTCATACAACAGATAAAATGCATAAAAGAAGTTGAATAACCAGTTTACAACAATAGAAACAACAGCTCTGTTATTATTGACTCTTATTGGATATCGCAAAGGGTCATTCACAGCAATGTATCGATCCACAGAAATAATAATCATATTACCAAGAGATGCATTGACAACAACATAAAGAATAAGAAGGAATATTGAGCAAAATCTTTCTCCAAAGTACCAGCATGGCTCAATCAGTTTCATTCCCTGCACTGGCATGAGAATCAGTCCTGCAATCAGATCAGCCACTGCCAGAGAGAAGATCAGCACATTGGTGGGAGTGTGGAGCTGCTTGAAGTGCGAGATGGAGATGATCACCAACAGGTTCAGAAACACGGTGAACACCGATGTTACAGCGATGAAAATGTACACAATAATGTACTCTGCTTCAGGTCGGATACTTCTGGTACAAGACAAATTGTTGTTTGGAAAGCAGAATTGGATTGTTTGATTGTCCATGTTTGTCACTCCCCAGTTCAGATTCTGTGAGGATGCTTGTCAGTTTAGCCCCCTGGTCCTTGTCACTGACATGACTCAGTTTTATACGTTCAGAAAGCACAGCGACCACCCCTTTCAACAATACAACCTCTCAAATCCACCCACTAGTTAAATATGCATAGACCTGATCAATCTGATCTATACAATATAGTGGATTAGCGAATCTAATAAAACTAGTTTACTCTTACATTCTGCCTATGTAAGAGAGCATCTGTTCTAACAAACAGCAGGCAAGTGCACTACTGTAAGAGCAAGAAGTCCAATCCATCGCCTTCCATTCCACTCAAAATGATATCCATGTTAACATACAATAAAAATGAAAGATTGAATCTGGATATTTTCACATTTCCAGTATAGGGCTACCACCAATTTATGTCCCTGGAAATAATCTCAAGGAGCTTTGAAATATTATTAGACTGTTATGCAAAGGAAAAATAGAATAACTAAAATATGACCACAATTTGTCCTCATAAACTATGATCTGTCCTTTGACAGCTTTGGTTAAACTATGCTTAGATTAAGTCAGGGGTGTACAATGCTGCTCCTGGAGGGCCACTGTCCTACAAAGTTTAGCTCCAACTTGCCTCAACCCTACTGCCTAGTAGTTTCTAATTTGCCTAGTAAGACCTTGATTAGCAGGTGTGTTTATGTGGGGTTGGAGCTAAACTTTGCAGGACTGGAGACCCCTGGATTAAGAGAAAATGGACTGACCAAGGCAGAGCCGGAGGGGTGAGGTGGCCCGGTGAAGCCATAAGGATGACGATCCCAGGTGGAGCCGAGGGGAGAGGGGCCAAGGTGGAGTCAACTTGTCGATGGGCCAAGGTGGAGTGACGGGCTCAGAGGATTGAGATAAAGCCAGGGGAACGACATCTTTTGGGGATGCTTGCGAACTGGAAGCCCCAGGCAGATCCGAGTTGCTAGGTGATGCCAATGAGGGAGGATCCGAAGGGCTTAAAGGAGCCAGCAAAGACAAGGCTTGAGAACTGGATGGCATAAGCAGAGGAGGTGGGAGTGGGAGGCTGGGTGGGAGCAGGTTTGGAAATAATCTCTTCCTATTCCTTAATCCCACAAGGGTTCAAGCTCATCATATCCACAGCAGCGCCCGGAGTATGGACAGGGCTCCACTCCATGCCTTTGTATTCTGTTAATATTCCCACTGGAACGGATACAGGAATCGGCTCACACACCTGCTCAGACTGCTCAGACTGAATTGGCTCAGGTGACAGACATGGCTGCAGGAATTGACTTTGTAGTGGGCATCGGCTCAGGCTCTTGGTCCGTGGCGGGCATCAGCTCTGGGTCTGTGGTGGGCTGCGGTTCCAGATCCGTTGTGGGCATAGGCTTAGTGCAGATGATATTATGATGGAGGGAGTGGAGTGGAAGGGCTGCGGCGGAGTTACTCCGTCGTCCTCCACCTCGCCGACAGTACAATGCCCTAATATTATGTCATGCTGGAGGTGATAACAAGGAGGTGCAGGTGAACATAATTAACACCCTGGGGTCAGCGGTCGCGCCGGCAATACCAGCTCTCATTTTTTCTTATCAGTGCAAAAGAGACTCAAAATACTCTGTTGATTTTGATCTTACATATAGGTGTTATACATTATTCAAAACTGTTAAATGTCTTCTTTTATTTGTGTACACTCATAATAAAAACAAAATGTTGTGTTTTTCGTCAAATAAAGAAAATAAACATGATGCGTGTTCTGCCGTCTCTCTCAATGTGAAGTTCATTCTGAAATGCGACAGAAAATGAACTGTAACTCAGTGAATGTTTGTCACACAGACTTGAGACGTATGTCTTTACAAAGCTTGGAGTCTTTATTTTTTTAATTATGTAAATTATATTAAAAACAAATATTCTCTGTTTAAGTAATCGGTATGAAAGCAATAACATGTACAGTTTCTTCAGTCTGTGCTCATTATCTCTAATGTGACCACACCCACGCGCACACGAGCGATTGACATGCAAATACCTGTAAACGCCCTCATCACCTCTAAACAAAGAATCAGAGACTTCAGTCCTCCTCTGCTTTTCATCGAGTTTGGAAGACACGTTGTGTTTGTGCTGTCCTGTCCTGTTTACCTTGGATTTACCTCAGAAAAATTTGAAGAACACGATTTGAAGATGAGAAAGATTTTTAAGGTAAGACATGTCCTCTCATAATAGTAAGCATGTTATATAAACTTTACATTGTAGCAACTAGTCAAACTGGTGCCAGACTAAAATGTACGTTATGAAATGAGATTGGAGTAAAAACATGAAGCCTATTGCCAAATTTATATACATGTACACAAGGATGTTTTTATGTTCGATAATAAAACACAGCATGATATTAAAGTTGTCAGGGTTCCACCAGATTCACTCACTCCTCCCACTCGTTCACTCACTCCTACCACTCGCTCATCATCTCCGGAGTACTAATCATCATCACCTGCATCTCATCATTACACCACCCTTTATATTCAGCTCCTCTTCTCACACTCATTGTCTGGTCTCGTCTCTACAAGACACACAGACTCTCTTACGCTACTTACCCGCTACTCACCTGAGATTCATCCGCCTTCCGTCTACATCCGAAGCTCCATCTGCCTTCTTTAGTCTTCAGTCCTCTTCCTGAGATCTTCCAGCCGCCATCTGAAACAGAGACTCTGATTATTCTTCAGTTAAGTTCCTGTCTGATTATCATCTGCTTGCATACTCACCATATCTCCATCTGGTTCCGTGTTTCTGTTAATAAAGCTACGTTTCACTTACCACCTGTCTGACTCCTGTTCCATCCGTGACAGAAGACCAGACCAAGGATGCAGAATCCAACGGAGCCCGTAGAGAATCCACCACGCGATCCTTTCGCAGAGCTTGTTCAGGCTGTTCATCAGTCTATACTTCCTCCTCCACCGGCTAACCCACCCACCGTACCCGAAGACGTCCTTCACTCCGCACGCCAGCCTCTACTTCCGCAAACACCCGCTGCTTCGTCAGCTGCCTCTGCGAGTCCCATGGCCCGACCAACGACATTCTCCGGAGAGGCGGAGGACTGCAGCGTTTTTTTGTTTCAGGTATGACTATATTTTCAAATGCAGGCACATCAATTCTCCAATGATTCAGCCCGAGTGGCTTTTGTTATCTCCCTGCTGTCCGGCCGAGCTCTCCAGTGGGCTCAATCCCTTTGGAACTCGAATGCTCAAGTGGTTAAATCTCTGTCAAGCTTCATTCAACATTTCAAGGAAGTTTTCGGCCAGACAGTTTCAGATCTCACCATTCACAATCAACTCTACAACCTTCGTCAAGGAAATTCTTCAGTGAGTACATACGCTCTTCAGTTTCGCACCCTGGCGGCATCTGGTGGCTGGAATGAGACCGCCCTGATTACTGCTTTTCGACATGGTCTCAGTCCTAATATCCGTCAGCTGGTGGTCGTATATGACGATTCCATGGGAATCGAGAGCCTCATTCAGAAAACCATTCAAGTATCTCAACGCTTGTCTGCCTGTGATATCCCTGCAACCGCTGTAAGTCCTCCGCCCTCGGCTCCATCTGTCGCTCCTCCAGCACCCGAGCCTATGCAGATCGACTCCACTCATCTTTCTCCTACAGAGCGTCAGCGGCGAATTCAACTCAACCTCTGTCTTTATTGTGTGAAACATATCATCAGCAACTGCCCAGTTCGATCACAGTGCCCGGCGGTAAGCTCCATTCAAATTCCTCCTGAGATTGAAACCTTGAATCGCACTACTGTTCATTTGTTAACCTCTCGTGTCTGTGTCTCAGCGCAAGCTCTCCTCGACTCCGGCTCAGCGGGGAACTTAATTTCTACTCAGCTCCTTCAAAAATTGAATGTCCATAAACGCCGGAGTCATCAAGATCTCAGAGTCCAAACCATCCAGGGAAAACCGCTGGGCCGAGGTCGAATTCGCCATTTCACCCCCACACTGACGCTCCGCATAGGCTGCTTACACTCAGAGAACATCTCTTTCATGGTGCAGGAGGAGTCCACTGCTGAGCTCATCCTGGGACGCCCTTGGATGGTACAACATCAACCCACCATCGACTGGAAATCCGGGGAGGTCCTTCGCTGGGGGGAGAACTGTTCTCATGCCTGTCTAGCTCTGGTTAAGAAGATCCAGAGAATTCCCTCTTCTTCTCCTTCTTCTTCGTCTTCAGTGGGAAGACCCAAGATTCCCGTTTGCTCCACTTCCATTGAGAGTCCAGAAGTCCTGTAGAGTACAGGGCGTTCCAGGATGTGTTCAGCAAGCAGTTGGCGACCAACCTACCACCTCACCGGCCATGGGACTGTGCCATCGACCTGCTACCTGGAGCCACTCTACCTAAAGGCCACGTTTATCCTCTGTCCATCCCGGAGCAGAAGGCCATGGAGGAGTATGTGGAGGAAGCTCTTCAGCAGCAGTTCATTCGTCCATCTACGTCCCCTGCTGCTTCCAGCTTCTTTTTCGTGGCTAAGAAGGACGGAGGCTTGAGGCCGTGCATAGACTATCGACATCTCAATTCTCAAACTGTGAAGTTTAGTTATCCCCTTCCTCTGGTCCCAGCAGCTCTGGAGCAGTCTTTCCCAAGTTGGATCTACACAGTGCGTATAACTTGATTCGTATTCATCGGGTTGATGAATGGAAGACGGCATTCGTCACGCCCTCAGGTCACTATGAGTATAGGGTCATGCCCTTCGGATTATCCAATGCTCCAGCAGTCTTCCTGGGTTACATGAATGAAGTCTTCTGTGAATATCTCAACAGATTCGTGGTTGTCTATATAGGCAACATTCTCATCTACTCCTCTTCTCTCTCAGAGCATAAGTGCCACGTCCCTCTAGTTCTGGAGAAACTGAGAGCTCATAAGTTGTACCTGAAAATGGAGAAATGTGAGTTTCACACCACTACTGTGCAATTCCTGGGCTTCATCATAGATCAACATGGAGTCCAGATGGACCAGAGGAAGGTGGAAACTATCTGGAACTGGCCCCTGCCCTCAACTGTGAAGGCTCTTCAGCGATTCCTCGGGTTCGCCAACTTTTATAGAATATTCATTAATAACTACAGTCTCATCAGTGCTCCTCTGACCTCATCTCTAAAGGGCCGGCCCAAGTCTCTGTCCTTATCTCCTGAAGCCATCTTAGCCTTTCAACGTCTCAAAGAAGCCTTCCTGACCACTCCAATCTTGGTCCATCCTAACCCTGATCTGCCTTTTGTTGTCGAGGTTGATGCGTCCTCAACAGGGGTTGGAGCGGTCTTCTCCCAGCGGCAGGGTGATCCTCCCAAACTCCATCCATGCGCCTTCTTCTCTAAGAAGCTATCCCCGGCGGAGAGGAACTATGATATCGGGAATCGGGAACTGCTCGCCATCAAGCTCGCATTAGAGGAATGGAGGCATTGGCTGGAGGGAGCCAATCACCAGTTTGAGGTCATAACCGATCATCGCAACCTGGAATACCTCAGAGAGAAGAAAAGGCTAAATCCTCGTCAGGCACGATGGGCCCTCTTCTTTACCCGCTTTGATTTCATTGTATCATACCGACCTGGTAGCAAGAATTGTAAAGCGGATGCTCTCTCCCGTCTTCATCATTCATCGTCCGAGGATCCTCTACCAGAACCCATTCTCCCTCCAGCCATGATCATCAGCCCGATCATCTGGGACATCGACGAGCAGATTTCCCAGGAGAACCTTCGTCATCCCGCTCCGCCGGGAGGTCCAGAGGGGCTCATCTTCGTACCCCGTCATCTTCGTGCCGCCCTTCTGGACTCCGCTCATACCGCTCCGGGCTCTGGACATCCAGGTAGCAGGCGTACCCTCTCACTCCTCAGTCATCGGTACTGGTGGCCGTCCATCTCGCAAGATGTTTCCCGGTATGTCAGGGGTAGGGTTGGGTATTGGTTGGGTTTTATCCGATAAGAGTACCTACTCTGTATTTTTCAAACGGTTCCGCTACTTAAACGGTTCTTAAACCGGTACTTAAGAAAACGAAACCGCACACACTTTATCAAAAAAAATAATACCTGTGTGTGTTTTCTGAAAAAGATTTTCTGATTTCTGATAAAATAAAAAATTGTGCTGATGTAGCCTTCTTTGATGTTTGTCTTCTCATATTATTTATATATACGTTACTAGTTGTTGCAAAAGCATGTGAAAAAAAACTACAAAGTTTGTTAGGCGTTAATCGCGCGATAAAAAAATTGACGCCGTTAAAATGGGTTTGCGTTAACGCCGTTAATGACGCGTTAACTGACAGCCCTAATATATATATAATATATATATATTATATTACATATTATATATTATAGACTTTTACAAAACAGAGAAATATCTGACACTGAGCAGAAATATTTAACACACATAGTATAGCCTCATATAAATATACTTGATATACTTCATACTTGATATGCAAGATTTGCAGTTGGCATTAAAATACTAGACTTACCCGAAGAGGAACACTGCAGCTGAATTTGAACTTTAGTCAAGAGTGTCAGAGGTTTTGGGTTCTAATCCGCATTCGTAGGGTTTTTTTAATTTATTTTGTATATATTTTTTTTTTAACCGATTATGCTCATCAGTGGTTGTATATCAAGCAGGGACACTTTGTGTGCATTTTATGTTGTGATTTCACCAGAACGAATAGATATGAGGCGCCGTCTAGGGCCTAAATCGAACTTCATTCACGGACACATAAAACGCTTGCATACACATATACTAAGTAGTCACACATACATGTATACTGCTGAATGCTCCAACTATATGAAATGCACAACGTCACATCTAAAGTCGCTCACGCACACACACACGCAAACTCTACACACACGAGACGCGCGGAACTCTCCGCGCACATACTCATCTGAGACGCGAGCACACACACACACACACACACACACAAACTCGCGCACATACTCATCTGAGACGCGAGCACGCACACACAAACTCTCCGCGCACATACTCATATAGACGGCGCCTCATAAATAGATCGATCTCTGCAACGTATTGAAGCGCGCGTCCGAGTGAAGAAAGTGTGGTGTGCGCGAGCCACAAGAGAAAACACTATATCCACGCCACTGATCGCAGCGGCAACGAGCACTTTGATCACTTGATTTAAAAAACACAGTTCAGCGCTAGATCATCTCTTATTTAACAAACGAACTAAATGAATGCTCTGCTGGTTAACTGGATATGTTTTGTTATTGGATCATTCGTGCCGCGAGATGTTTTATAGGGGGCGGTGAAAAAAGTCAGGCACCGAAATCAGGCACCGACAGTTGCGTTCTTATTCGGTCTCGATACTACCGTTTATGTCAGAACCGGTTCCCTATTGGAACCGGGTTTCGGTACCCAACCCTAGTCAGGGGATGCTCAGTCTGCGCCATAACCAACACACCCAGAAGACTCCCGGAGGGCAAGCTTGTGCCGCTTCCCATCCCACAACGACCGTGGTCCCACATTGGAATTGATTTCATGACTGACCTTCCCAGATCCAATAACCACACCTGTATCCTCGTCGTTGTGGATCGGTTTTCTAAGGCTTGCAAGCTGATCCCTCTGCCTGGACTTCCAACCGCTTTCGAGGCCGCAGAGGCCCTCTTCAACTATGTGTTCCGAAACATCCCCGAAGACATAGTGTCGGATAGAGGACCACAGTTCATTTCAAGGATTTGGCAAGCATTCTTCAGACTCCTCTGGGTTACTGTTAGCCTATCTTCTGGATACCACCTTCAGACAAACGGCCAGACTGAGCGGAAGATCCAGGAGATCGGATGTTACCTGAGGACCTATTGCCACCAGTACCAGGACAGCTGGAGCCGCTTCCTCCCCTGGGCAGAATACGCCCAGAATTCCCTTCGGCAATCCACCACAGGGCTCACCCCCTTTCAGTGCATCCTGGGTTATCAACCTCCACTCTTCCCCTGGTCGGGTGAGCCCTCGGAGGTTCTAGCTGTCGACTACTGTTTCCATCAGAGCGAGAAGGTATGGGACTCGGCTCACATGCAACTCCAACATGCAGTGTGGAGGCACAAGAACCAGGCCGATCGTCGTCGATCCGATCCTCCTCAGTACCAGCCTGGTCAAAAGGTGTGGCTTTCGACCCGGGACATTCGCCTCCACCTGCCCTGCCGTAAGCTGAGTCCTCGATATATTGGACCTTTCACCGTGCAGAGGCAGCTGAACGAAGTCACCTACAGGCTAAACCTTCCTCCGCAGCACAAGATCTCACTTTCTTTCCATGTTTCCCTGTTAAAGCCCTTCACTGAAGTTGTCGTTTCTCCTCCCACAGACCCAGTTACTGGTGACGTGCCTCCTCCTCCCGTTCCTGTCGAAGAAGAGCCCATCTACCGAGTCCGCACCATCATGGACTCATGGCGACGAGGTCCACATCTTGAATACCTGGTTGACTGGGAGGATTATGGCCCAGAGGAACATTCGTGGGTACCTCGCGAAGACATCCTGGACCCTGCTCTCCTCACTCAGTTCCATGCCGACCATCCTGATCGCCCTGCCCCCAGGGGTCGTGGTAGACCTTGTCGCCATCTTCTTCCCTCTTAACAGTCGTCAAGAGCCGCCTCGGGAGGGGTACTGTCAGGGTTCCACCAGATTCACTCAAAAGTAGGCTAGTATGTGTGTTTACTCTTATATGGTTAATATTATAATGTTTAGACCTGTGTTTACTGTACTGTATTTGTGGATATCTGCTCAAATGTAGATATGTGTAATATGGTAACAATAATGTTTCATAGTTTGGAGCGGCTCAATCGCTTCTGTAAATGTTCTCTGCACGCGCTGTGAGTTTGAGTCACTCGCGCTGCGTTTGAAAAGCAAAACGCGCCAAACATTAGGCTTATGTTTTTACTCCAATCTCATTTCAACGAATGGAAGCATTAGAAATAACATTTGATAATCCATATATTTTTCTCTAGTGTAGTTGTTACTTAAGGGTTTATTTTTAACTATTTATAGGCCGCATGCTATAGGCTATTGTTATTATTATTTTATGCTGCCCTACACGTATATGCATAAGGCACAATGAACCTGGTGATCATTATATATATACAGTGTTGGGTAAATTACTTCAAAAAAGTAATTAATTACTAATTACTAATTACATCATCAATATTGTATTTAAAATACTTTTCTAATTACTCTGTCTGAAAAGTAATTGAATTACTCACCAAGTAATTAAACAAATTACTTCTTAAAATCCCTATAAACCTTGATCGGATATATAGACAGTAGAAATGAAACTCTTTTAATAATTAAATATGAGTCAAACATGGAATAGTTTATCCTTTTAAAGCATTCTAGCTTTATTAAACATTTCAGTAACAAATGTAACCTTTAGTTAAACAGCACTCCTCTGCTACATATCTGAATAACAAAAAAGCTTAACTTAAGAGAAGTTAAATGACATGTATCAAGCTGTAAATGTCACAGGTCGGGGTGAGCGCCAGCGGGCCGCCCACCCCTCGCTTGCGTACCGCCCCTGAGGAGCTGACCGTGGACACGAAGGAGGCAGACACAGAATTTAAAAGAAGAAATGTTCTTTATTAAATAAATATAAAGCATCTAAAGTCTCTTCAGCATTCTCTTTGTCAGGGAGCAGGTTCTTCACTAGACTCAGACGGGGAGAGAACTGAACAATGCACAGCTTCCGCGTTCTCTTCTTCAGCGTTCTCTTCTTCGGGGCTCGGACAGAGAGCTATGGACATAAATGAACGTAACTCGGCAGTTTCAGACAGAGAGAGGAATGAACATAATTCACAGCTTCCGCGTTCTCTTCTTCAGCGTTCTCTTCTTCGGGGCTCGGACAGAGAGAGCTATGGACATAAATGAACGTAACTCAACAGTTTCAGACAGAGAGAGGAATGAACCTAATTCACAGCTTCCGCGTTCTCTTTTTCGGCGTTCTCTTCTTCGGGGCTCGGACAGAGAGAGCTATGGACATAAATGAACGTAACTCAGCAGTTTCAGACAGAGAGAGGAATGAACATAATTCACAGCTTCCGCGTTCTCTTCTTCAGCGTTCTCTTCTTCGGGGCTCGGACAGAGAGAGCTATGGACATAAATGAACGTAACTCAGCAGTTTCAGACAGAGAGAGGAATGAACATAATTCACAGCTTCCGCGTTCTCTTCTTCAGCGTTCTCTTCTTCGGGGCTCGGACAGAGAGAGCTATGGACATAAATGAACGTAACTCAGCAGTTTCAGACAGAGAGAGGAATGAACATAATTCACAGCTTCCGCGTTCTCTTCTTCAGCGTTCTCTTCTTCGGGGCTCGGACAGAGAGAGCTATGGACATAGATGAACGTAACTCAGCAGTTTCAGACAGAGAGAGGAATGAACATAATTCACAGCTTCCGCGTTCTCTTCTTCAGCGTTCTCTTCTTCGGGGCTCGGACAGAGAGAGCTATGAACATAAATGAACGTAACTCAGCAGTTTCAGACAGAGAGAGGAATGAACATAATTCACAGCTTCCGCGTTCTCTTCTTCAGCGTTCTCTTCTTCGGGGCTCGGACAGAGAGAGCTATGGACATAAATGAACGTAACTCAGCAGTTTCAGACAGAGAGAGGAATGAACATAATTCACAGCTTCCGCGTTCTCTTCTTCAGCGTTCTCTTCTTCGGGGCTCGGACAGAGAGAGCTATGGACATAAATGAACGTAACTCAGCAGTTTCAGACAGAGAGAGGAATGAACATAATTCACAGCTTCCGCGTTCTCTTCTTCAGCGTTCTCTTCTTCGGGGCTCGGACAGAGAGAGCTATGGACATAAATGAACGTAACTCAGCAGTTTCAGACAGAGAGAGGAATGAACATAATTCACAGCTTCTGCGTTCTCTTCTTCAGCGTTCTCTTCTTCGGGGCTCGGACAGAGAGAGCTATGGACATAAATGAACGTAACTCAGCAATTTCAGACAGAGAGAGGAATGAACATAATTCACTGCTTCCGCGTTCTCTTCTTCAACGTTTTCTTTCGACAGGGCTTGAGCAGAAAAGAGGTTACGTATCTCGCCAGCGTAGCTGTACACTCACAGGGCTCAGGCAGAGAAGAGGTTAATAGTATTTCACCAACGCAGCTGTACACTCACAGGGCTCAGGCAGAGAAGAGGTTAATAGTATTTCGCCAGCGCAGCTGTACACTCACAGGGCTCAGGCAGAGAAGAGGTTACGTATCTCACCAGCGTAGCTGTACACTCACAGGGCTCAAGCAGAGAAGAGGTTAATAGTATTTCACCAGCGCAGCTGTACACTCATAGGGCTCAGGCAGAGAAGAGATTAATAGTATTTCACCAGCGCAGCTGTACACTCAGGCGGGGAGAGGAATGAACAGCTGTGACTGCGAGCGAACAGCAGAAACACAATTCCCACACTCGTAGATTCACCACACACTGTAAGGCTTCACTCGTGCTCATTTCCACAATAAAACTGCAATTCAACAGACTCACGGTGCAACCAAGGCTTACACCCGCAATCCAGCCGAAGTCTTCTCTGTCCCTCTCTCTTCCTCTCTCTCTCTCGCGGCCTCCCTCCGCGGCCGCGGCCTCGGCCTCTCTCCCACTCTCACGTGCTGCGTGCCTCACATGTCTTCTCCTCTCTCCTCCCCCGCCTTCAAAGTGTCCTTTTATGAGCCACCTTCCTGCTACATGTCCCAATCGCCGCCTTGATTAATCCTCACCCGCTACAGCTGCCGTTTGTTTCCTCCGAGAAAATCCCGGTCGGCCATGACATAAAACCGGAACCGGCCTGGTGTCACACCGGAAATACTTCCCAGAGGGAACCGTGACACAAAGTTTTGGTTCCGCTTCTGTCACCCGGTGACATCCTCCCCCACCATTCCGTTCTAGTCCCTAGAACGGGGCTCGGATGCTGAAAGAAAAAAAAAGAGAAAAAAAAAAAGAGGGAAAAAAAATGGTCGCCATACCCTCGGCCCACAGTCGCTCAACTCAGGGCGGCAATCCTGCCGACTACGCCACTTTGTCACAGGTCGGGGTGAGCGCCAGCGGGCCGCCCACCCCTCACTTGCGTACCGCCCCTGAGGAGCTGACCGAGGACACAAAGGGAAAAGGCGGACACAGAATTCAAAATAAATAGGCTCTTTATTAAATAATAAAAACAATCCTAAAAAGTCTCTTCGTCAGCGTTCTCTTCGCGTATCTCAGCACTTTCAGACAGAGAGAGGAATGAACAGAATTCACAGCTTCCGCGTTCTCTTCTTCAGCGTTCTCTTCGCGTATCTCAGCACCTTCAGACAGAGAGAGGAATGAACATAATTCACAGCTTCCGCGTTCTCTTCTTCAGCGTTCTCTTCTTCAGCGTTCTCTTCGCGTATCTCAGCACTTTCAGACAGAGAGAGGAATGAACATAATTCACAGCTTCCGCATTCTCTTCTTCAGCGTTCTCTTCGCGTATCTCAGCACCTTCAGACAGAGAGAGGAATGAACATAATTCACAGCTTCCGCATTCTCTTCTTCAGCGTTCTCTTCGCGTATCTCAGCACCTTCAGACAGAGAGAGGAATGAACATAATTCACAGCTTCCGCATTCTCTTCTTCAGCGTTCTCTTCGCGTATCTCAACATATTCAGACAGAGAGAGGAATGAACATAATTCACAGCTTCCGCATTCTCTTCTTCAGCGTTCTCTTCGCGTATCTCAACACCTTCAGACAGAGAGAGGAATGAACATAATTCACAGCTTCCGCGTTCTCTTCTTCAGCGTTCTCTCCACGTATCTCCACACCAGGCTCAGGCAGGGAAGAGGTTAATGGTATTTCACCAGCGCGGCTGTACACTCACAGGGCTCAGGCAGAGAAGAGGTTACGTATCTCACCAGCATAGCTGTACACTCACAGGGCTCAGGCAGAGAGTAATGAACAGCTGTGACCGCGAGTGAACAGCAGAAACACAATTCCCACACTCGTAGATTCACCACACACTGTAAGGTTTCACTCATGCTCATTTCCACAATAAAACTGCAATTCAACAGACTCACGGTGCAACCAAGGCTTACACCCGCAATCCAGCCGAAGTCTTCTGTCTTCTGTCTCTCTCTCTTCCTCTCTCTCTTCCTCTCTCGCGGCCTCCCTCCGCGGCCGCGGCCTCGGCCTCTCTCACGTGCTGCGTCCTCACATCTCCTCTCTCCTCCCCCGCCTTTCTTTTCTCTCGAGCATCAGCTTCTTTTATTTCCCTCTTAGTCCAATCGCCTGCTTGCATATTTTCCCCGCACAGCTGCCAGCGATTACCCTCGTTAGCTTTCACTCCCGATATGTTTTTCCTGCTTCCGTGTATCCCCGGAACCGGCCTTGTGTTACACAGGAAGTGCTCCCCGCCACAACAACTTCCCGGCCTGTAGTTCCGGCTTTCGTCACCCTGTGACATAAACATGAAACTTGCTTTCAAAACAACGAGTACCATATTATATTTCATACATAATGTAGCCTATGTAGTCATGTGTTTCAACAAAATGAACTAATTTCTAATTCACTGTAACCTTTAGTTAACGGTCAGAAGTCCTCTGAAATATATCTGAATAACAAAAAATATAATTACTATTATAATTAATCAAGCTGTAAATAGTTCATATTTCAAAGCAATGAGCAACATATTTCATGCATACTGTATGCGGTCAAATGTTTTTCGACAAAAACTAATTTCTACTGCTCAGTGCTCAGCTGACTGTGCTGCCTCCTTTTTGAAAAAGTTGTTGTATCTCATTAATGTAAGTCTCTCAAAACGTTTGCTTGACAGTCGGTTTCTCCTGGGGGTGAGCACAAGATTGCCCAGGGTGAAAAGCCTTTCCACTGGTGCGCTTGATGGTGTGGCTGTGTTGTACCTCAGTGAAATGGCCTTAATCCTGGGATACTGTCTAAGAACACCCAGGTCAGACCCTGTAGATTTCAAATATTCCATGACCTCTGTTTCAGCAGAGTAGGTACAATCCTCCTCAAATGAAAAAAAGTCATCAGTGGAGTCAGCATGCTTGTTGTGATGTTGATCATTATGCTGTTGGTCTTCAAGAGGCAACCCACAGCACTCTGTAGTAAGCATTGCCCTAACAGTGTCTTTTTTCTCTTCTTCTCTGATCCAGCGTAAGGGACCGTTCGGTATTTATGGAAGGGGCCACCGGAGGAAAATAGGGGAGGGTCATGTCTTTTTATTCTTTGTTGAGGGGAGGGTCATTCAACTTTTTTTAGTCTAGGGGGAGGGTCACCCAACTTTTATATACATGAAAACAGCAACATTTCAAAGTGGCTTGTTTGGTGATATTTTTTTCCATTTAGCTCCATGTTGATCTCGCGTTATCAGCCCCCCTTCGATATCAGATAGGTCTGACCCAACAAAAATCCAGTTTGGCGCTGTTTGACAGTGCGCGCGCACTTCAGTTCGCGCTTAGAAAAAATGCATCATGTGAGAGCAGAATGCCAATGAAATGTTTACCCGGCAAAGCTTTAAAGCACGAGCAAATAATGAACTTTTGTGATTGCGAATAAGTGCACAGTGTCCTGTGAGTGTAACTCTATCACTGCATTAACATGTGAAGTGAACGTCGAGTTTTACAGTATTGCGACTGAGGCGCCAGAACTGCTGCTGATAGAATGTGCGCTGTAGCGCGATACTACCATATTTTAGTTCCATTCTTATTTTGTTTCCACGATGTGTAAGATGTAGGGCTACCACATCTTTAAATTACTATTAGTATTATTTAAGTTAACATAATAAAATACGTAGACCTACACCACAAAAACTAGTTGAGGATAAATTCGTTAAAATTGGGCGATTCCAGTGTTATAGACGTAACATTTGCAGTCAAAACTTGAAATATAAATTCTCAGAAAATGCATTTAATACCAATATTTTGGAGTCAAGACATTAGAAAAATAAAGGAGTCAAGACATTAGAAAAATACCAGTCTACACATTAAATTTTATATTTAATATGAGGGAAATACACATGTGACGTGACGTGACACAAAAAAATCTTTAACTTTTAGGTGGCAAAATATGTTTTAGTAATTCTTCTATAAATTACACTGTGCAAACCAAAAGATATATACCCACCGGATGAATAAAGATCGGCCTCCACAGAACATAAAATATTATTTTTATTTTATTTTTCGTGTTCGCATTTATGTGAAAAAAAAAAACAACCAATGTTACGGGCGTGACAGTTCTCCATTACGGACATGACTGCTCTGAAAGCGACTTTAAAAATTTCACAGAGACCTCAAACAGAAAGCACAAAGCCTTTCTTTAAAGTGAATTTAGTTTTTTTATTAATTGTATCTTAATTTTAATCAATGTTTCATCTGGATTTAATAAATAAGAAGTAAATATAGTAGAAAATAGATAATCACGGAGGCGCGGGCGAGTGAACTGGACTCTTGTCTCATAAATGAACCGAAACTCAGCGTAAGGTATGCTACTTGCCTCACAGACCTGAGAAATATATAGAAAGCTTGAAATGTCTACTTTTAAACAGAACAATTAGAAAAGAAGGAAAACAGACTGCTTTCTGCTTATGAAATGTGCATTTCTCTCTGGCGCGTTCTGAGAAGATCGCGACGCATCGTCAACTTCATCTTTGCAGTCGACACAGAAAACACTTGTTTATTAATAAACAATTAAAATGTTTCCTTGCTATATTTGACATATTAATAATCATTACTTTTGCTGGTTCTTTGTGACAGCTTTTAGATGCTTTATTGGCAGCCCCACCCACATGTTGAACGAGTCACAAACATCAGCACCGAAAACATGATTTTTTTCAAATCTAAAATCAAAAATCGTGATACGAACCGAATCGTAGGTTTGGTCTATCGTTACAGCCCTAGTAAGATGAGAAAGCAAGAGTTTATGGTTTAAAAAAAAACAAACAAAAAAAACAATGGCTATCTGAACATCTTTGCCAAGCGCAAACCAGTACAGAAGTAGGCTAATCAATAAATTATCGGGGAGGGTCATGCCTTTTTTCACAAACATTTTGGAGGGTCATAGAAAAATTTATTGCTGGCGAAGGGAGGGTCATGTCTTTTTTGACAACAGATCTCAAAACTCCTCCGGTGACCCCTTAAATAAAAAACGAACAGTCCCTAACTTAAATTTGGGCAAAGTGACTGCAGCCAGGAGAGCTTTTTTATTGTCCATCATAGAGGAAAAGCGTATCTTGATAGCCTATGAGGAAAAAAAAAAATACATCAGACACTTCACATTATACAAGAGTATGACAGATAATATAAAAATGGATTTAAGCCATGGGTAAACCAAAAATCTAGCAATTTGTATAAATATCAGATTACCTGAACAATGACATCAGGGAGAGATGCTGTCATCCTTAGCTCATCCCGCAGTGCCAGCGTCCTGGACATTAGAATCTCGAGAGTTGGAAGAAGGGTTCTAAAATAGCAGTTATCTTCTCCTTGCAATATGTCTAGCGGTACAGTGAGTGGCTTCAACACAATACAATATTCCTTTAGGAACGGATACTCCCGATCATTGAAGCATTTTATTCCAAACTGAGCGCAAACAGTATTTAACTCAGCAACTGGAATGTCAGTGATCCTGGACAGGGCATCGTGAAATGAATTCCATCGTGTTGAAGTAGGCACTATGAGTTTTTTCTTGAAAAAATTATCTACTAACTCTGAAGCCACAGAAGAACGGTTCGCTTTTGTCCACAGTGCAGAACACTTTGAAATAGCACTTCTGTAGATGACTTTGGACTCATTTGCTGTTAGTCATTTCTCAACATCATGCAAAATTAAGTTCAGTGTGTGTGATGCACACCTTAAGTGTGGAGGGAGAGAAAACTGTCCATCAGAGTCTGTGGAGAGAGTCTGCGCAACATCAGTAAATGTCACCTCTTCATCTTCCTCTGACTCCTCATCAGAATCTGATTGCTCGAACATTCTAAATGCTTTGACAAAATTGGACCCGTTGTCCGTCACAGTTGATGTCACTTTAGAGTTAAGTCCATAAGCTGAATGGACTTGTTCGATTTCATTGGATCGAATGAAAATGAGAATCGTGCACACGATTCAACAGCCACTCTCTCTCTTTGCTTCACACTTCCAGGTAGCTTTTATCCGGTTCCCCACGGCAATTACTGCAACGAGATCCAGGTGTACGTCATTACGCACTTGACCTACTGACGTGCCACTCGTCTCCCGACTCTCTCTCCTGTCACAGACGTCGCTGAACCACGCCCCCCTCGCCACACTATAGTTTCTCTTTTTTTGACAGGAACCATATGAGTCTCTGTACATGACCATGGTAAAATGAAAAATCAAACACCTTGGAAATGACAGGTATGTACTTTGTTTCATGAATGGCACAAAGGAATGTGACTGTTCAAGTCTCTGTCTTTAGATCTGTGTGTTCAATAATGTGCTTTTTTTGTCCTTTGTTGTGTATCTTTGGATTATGTTGTATTGTAAATAAATCCAAACAATCAAAAAGCCATTCTTTTTTAAATCTCTCCTCATTCTTTGTGCAAGGTTCCTCATAATGATAGGGCCTGATAGCACCTGATAGGGCTATTATGGGAGGGTCTTTGTCTTTCTCAGGTATGAAACACATCAATATTCATGATGATTCACGCCTCCTTGCATAAAGCTTTCTTACACAAAACATCTTACAAATTTTAAATCAATATATTGTTTTATCTGAATGAGTAGGCAGGATGGTTTTCACATAGTTTTGAAGCACATATTCTAGGCTACGCGATACAATTTTCAAAAGTCTTGTGAAGCAATAATCAGTATGGGTTTCATGACCTTATTTCAGTGACAATTTTCTTTTTGTTTTTTCAAAAACAGAGGGGTTTTTTTTCAAGTAACTAGTTCATTTAAAATTCCAAACACACTGAAATGGGCATAATCTCTCGAATAATCTGATAAAGCCATTAAAGTTGTACGTATCGTGCACACGCCTGATTTTTATGTGGGCAAGACTTGAGACTAAAGAAACGCAATAGGTTTTGTTCTGGGTTTTGAGAATTGTTTATATCTCACAATTCTGACTTTATTTCTCACAATTGCATGTTTACATCTCACATTTATAAAAAAAACTAAAATAAAAAAAAAGTCAGAATCGTGAGATAAAAAGTCACAATTGTCTTTCGTGTTTTTTATTCCGTGGCAGAAACAAGCTTTTTTTGGGACAGGATGAGAAACAGAGCAAGAAAATGAGAGGAAAAAGAATGAGACAATACGATAGAAATGACAGTCGAAGAGAAGGTACAGCTAATATAGTATTACTGTATAAATATATTTTTGTAAATGCAACAGTTAGTATCAGTCATTACTTGTCGGATAAGATTAGAGATAGTATGTTATGTTCAGGGAGCCACTAGAAAGTTATTCCATAATTCTTTAATCCTTTATTTCTCCAGTGAGCAAACCAGAGGAAGAAAAAGAAACAATAAAGATAAAGAATAAAGACAAATATTGATTTGATGATGATGATGATGTTTATGTTCAGACTATCAGGTCACTGTTGAATATGCACTTCAATTCACTTCACAGATAAATATCTAGTGGAGGTTGAGAAGAGAGACCCCTGATCCTTTGAGTGTACAGTAGTGTCTAGAAGAGCTAGATAAATGCTTCATTCAGTTTATTCATTCATTCATTAAATAACCTGATTTTTTTAAAGGTGGTTTAAACCCGTTTCTTTTTTTTTGATTAGTAGTTTAAATAAAAGTAAAAAAAAAATTATAATAATCTATTTCTTCAATAAGTCAAATGTAAACGGTGCTGTATTACCATTGTGCATGAAATGTACTATATATATACCTACCATTATGAAATATGACCACATACAACATGGATAAATGCAGAAATTCAGACACAGGGCAAAGATGGCAACACTGTATATGTTTTTACTCAAACATATCACACAAACACATATCTGAACATATTTATTTCAGCCCATTACAACAGAAAAAATTGCGGCCACAATTCAATTAAAATATTTTTCATTGTCTTGTTTTCTTTAAAAAAAAAAGATTACTTTGTATTTAAAGATAATGTTGACTTAGTCATTTTAAGGCCTTCAAGAGAGCAAAAATGTTACTCACTGTTACTCACACATGTACACGTTCTCAATGTATACATAATAGGCAGAATATTTAAACTATTCACAAACATGGGTGTTGCACAGATTCTGGTGTCATCTAATGTTTGATAAGGAAGTGCTTAACACAAGAACCCTAACTATTACATTCATAGACAGACGGAATTTACATTTGTGCTTCATGCAAGAGTGTAAGTGATCATTTCTCTTCTGGGAACAGATTTAAGTATTCTGATGAAGGTTCACATATTTTCAGTGTCAAAATGTATTTTGCTGACACTCTAAACCATTGATAAAACATTGCATATATAAGTGGATTCACACACGAATTCATGCATAACATCCATAACATTACATTAATTATAAGAGTGTCATTTTCGTCATGCCCAAAAGAAAGAGTAACTATATAGTACGGTGTCCAAAAAAGAAGATAAAACAGTACTACAATCCCTAAGGTTCTTGCAGCCTTTTTTTCTGATTTGGCCTTTTTTTCTGTGACTGAATTTAAATGCTTAGCTTGCCGTTTTGCTACAAAGCAGATTTTCACATATAAAGGAATAATTATACAACAAGGAGCCGCTAAACAAACAAAAACATCTATTAGAAGATTTTCCAATGTAACAACAAGTATGCATTCTCCAATACATGTGTGGTTCGTCTCTGGATACAGTAAAAACTCATACAACAGATAAAACGAATAAAAGAAGGAGAATAACCAGTTTACAACAATAGAAACAACAGCTTTGTTATTATTGACTCTTATTGGATATCGCAAAGGGTCATTCACAGCAATGTATCGATCCACAGAAATAATAATCATATTACCAAGAGATGCATCGACAACAACATAAAGAATAAGAAGGAATATTGAGCAAAATCTTTCTCCAAAGTACCAGCATGGCTCAATCAGTTTCATTCCCTGCACTGGCATGAGAATCAGTCCTGCGATCAGATCAGCCACTGCCAGAGAGAAGATCAGCACATTGGTGGGAGTGTGGAGCTGCTTGAAGTGCGAAATGGAGATGATCACCAACAGGTTCAGAAACACGGTGAACACCGATGTTACAGCGATGAAAATGTACACAATAATGTGCTCTGCTTCAGGTTGGATACTTCTGGTACAAGACAAATTGTTGTTTGGAAAGCAGTATTGGATTGTTTGATTGTCCATGTTTGTCACTCCCCAGTTCAGATTCTGTGTGAGGATGCTTGTCAGTTTTGCCCCCTGGTCCTTGTCACTGACATGACTCAGTTTTATACGTTCAGAAAGCACAGCGACCACCCCATTCAACAATACAACCTCTCAAATCCACCCACTAGTTAAATATGCATAGACCTGATCAATCTGATCTATACAATATAGTGGATTAGCAAATCTAATAAAGCTAGTTTACTCTTACATTCTGCCTATGTAAGAGAGCATCTGTTCTAACAAACAGCAGGCAAGTGCACTACTGTAAGAGCAAGAAGTCCAATCCATCGCCTTCCATTCCACTCAAAATGATATCCATGTTAACATACAATAAAAATGAAAGATTGAATCTGGATATTTTCACATTTCCAGTATAGGGCTACAACCAATTTATGTCCCTGGAAATAATCTCAAGGAGCTTTGAAATATTATTAGACTGTTATGCAAAGGAAAAATAGAATAACTAAAATATGACCACAATTTGTCCTCATAAACTATGATCTGTCCTTTGACAGCTTTGGTTAAACTATGCTTAGATTAAGTCAGGGGTGTACAATGCTGCTCCTGGAGGGCCACTGTCCTACAAAGTTTAGCTCCAACTTGCCTCAACCCTCCTGCCTAGTAGTTTCTAATTTGCCTAGTAAGACCTTGATTAGCAGGTGTGTTTATGTGGGGTTGGAGCTAAACTTTGCAGGACTGGAGACCCCTGGATTAAGAGAAAATGGACTGACCAAGGCAGAGCAGGGGTGAGGAGGCCAAGTTGGAGTCGACTGGTCGATGGGCCAAGGTGGAGTCGACTGATCGATGGGCCAAGGTGGAGTGACGGGCTCAGAGGATTGAGATAAAGCCAGGGGAACGACATCTTTTGGCGAAGATTGCGAACTGGAAGCCCCAGGCAGATCCGAGTTGCTAGGTGATGCCAATGAGGGAGGATCCGAAGGGCTTAAAGGAGCCAGCAAAGACAAGGCTCGAGAACTGGATGGCATAAGCAGAGGAGGTGGGAGTGGGAGGCTGGGTGGGAGCAAGTTTGGAAATAATCTCTTCATATTCCTTAATCCCACAAGAGTTCAAGTTCATCAAGTCCACAGCAGCGCCCGGAGTATGGACAGGGCTCCACTCCATGCCTTCATATTCTGTTAATATTCCCACTGGAACGGATACAGGAATCGGCTCACACACCAGCTCAGACTGAATTGGCTCAGGTGACAGACATGGCTGCAGGAATTGACTCTGTAGTGGGCATCGGCTAAGGCTCTTGGTCCGTGGCGGGCATCAGCTCCGGGTCTGTGGTGGGCTGCGGTTCCAGATCCGTTGTGGGCATAGGCTTAGTGCAGATGATATTATGATGGAGGGAGTGGAGTGGAAGGGCTGCAGCGGAGTTACTCCGTCGTCCTCCACCTCGCCGACAGTACAATGCCCTAATATTATGTCATGCTGGAGGTGATAACAAGGAGGTGCAGGTGAACATAATTAACACCCTGGGGTCGGCGGTCACGCCGGCAATACCAGCTCGCGTTTTTTCTTATCAGTGCAAAAGAGACTCAAAATACTCTGTTGATTTTGATCTTACATATAGGTGTTATATATTATTCAAAACTGTTCAATATCTTTTTTTATTTGTGTACACTCATAATAAAAACAAAATGTTGTGTTTTTCGTAAAATAAAGAAAATAAACATGATGCGTGTTCTGCCGTCTCTCTCAATGTGAAGTTCATTCTGAAATGCGACAGAAAATGAACTGTAACTCTTTGTCACACAGACTTGAGACGTATGTCTTTACAAGCTTGGAGTCTCTATTTTTTTAATTATGTAAATTATATAAAAAACTAATATTCTCTGTTTAAGTAATCGGTATGAAAGCAATGGCATGTACAGTTTCTTCAGTCTGTGCTCATTAACTCTAATGTGACCACACCCACGCACACACGAGCGATTGACATGCAAATACCTGTAAACGCCCTCATCACCTTTAAACAAAGAATCAGAGACTTCAGTCCTCCTCTGCTTTTCATCGAGTTTGGAAGACACGTTGTGTTTGTGCTGTCCTGTCCTGTTTACCTTGGATTTACCTCAGAAAAATTTGAAGAACGCGATTTGAAGATGAGAAAGATTTTTAAGGTAAGACATGTCCTCTCATAATAGTAAGCATGTTATTGTTATATAAACTTGACATTGTAGCAACTAGTCAAACTGTTGCCAGACTAAAATGTACGTTATGAAATGAGATTGGAGTAAAAACATGAAGCCTATTGCCAAATTTATATACATGTACACAAGGATGTTTTTATGTTCGATAATAAAACACAGCATGATATTAAAGTTGTCAGGGTTCCACCAGATTCACTCAATCCTCCCACTCGTTCACTCACTCCTACCACTCGCTCATCATCTCCGGAGTACTAATCATCATCACCTGCATCTCATCATTACACCACCCTTTATATTCAGCTCCTCTTCTCACACTCATTGTCTGGTCTCGTCTCTACAAGACACACAGACTCTCTTACGCTACTTACCCGCTACTCACCTGAGATTCATCCGCCTTCCGTTTACATCCGAAGCTCCGTCTGCCTTCTTTAGTCTTCAGTCCTTCTCCTGAGATCTTCCAGCCGCCATCTGAAACAGAGACTCTGATTATTCTTCAGTTAAGTTCCTGTCTGATTATCATCTGCTTGCATACTCACCATATCTCCATCTGGTTCCGTGTTTCTGTTAATAAAGCTACGTTTCACTTACCACCTGTCTGACTCCTGTTCCATCCGTGACAGAAGACCAGACCAAGGATGCAGGATCCAACGGAGCCCGTGGAGAATCCACCACGCAATCCTTTCGCAGAGCTTGTTCAGGCTGTTCGTCAGTCTATACTTCCATCTCCACCGGCTAACCCATCCACTGTACCCGAAGACGTCCTTCACTCCGCACGCCAGCCTCTACTTCCGCAAACACCCGCTGCTTCGTCAACTGCCTCTGCGAGTCCCATGGCCCGACCAGCGACATTCTCCGGAGAGGCGGAGGACTGCAGCGGTTTTTTGCTTCAGGAATGACTATAATTTCAAATGCAGGCACATCAATTCTCCAATGATTCAGCCCGAGTGACTTTTGTTATCTCCCTGCTGTCCGGCCAAGCTCTCCAGTGGGCTCAATCCCTTTGGAACTCGAATGCTCAAGTGGTTAAATCTCTGTCAAGCTTCATTCAACATTTCAAGGAAGTTTTCGGCCAGACAGTTTCAGATCTCACCATTCACGATCAACTCTACAACCTTCGTCAAGGAAATTCTTCAGTGAGTACATACGCTCTTCAGTTTCGCACCCTGGCGGCATCTGGTGGCTGGAATGAGACCGCCCTAATTTTCTGCTTTTCGACATGGTCTCAGTCCTAATATCCATCAGCTGGTGGTCGTATATGACGATTCCATGGGAATCGAGAGCCTCATTCAGAAAACCATTTGAGTATCTCAGCGCTTGTCTGCCTGTGATATCCCTGCAACCGCTGTAAGTCCTCCGCCCTCGGCTCCATCTGTCGCTCCTCCAGCACCCGAGCCTATGCAGATCGACTCCACTCATCTTTCTCCTACAGAGCGTCAGCGCCGAATTCAACTCAACCTCTGTCTTTATTGTGGGGGTGATAAACATCTCATCAGCAACTGCCCAGTTCGACCTGAGTGCCTGGCGGTACGCTCCATTCAAATTCCTCCTGAGATTGAAACCTTGAATCGCACTACTGTTCATTTGTTAACCTCTTGTGTCTGTGTCTCAGCGCAAGCTCTCCTCAACTCTGGCTCAGCGGGGAACTTCATTTCAACTCAGCTCCTTCAAAAATTTGAACGTCCGTAAGCGCCGGAGTCATCAAGATCTCAGAGTCCAAACCATCCAGGGAAAACCGCTGGGCCGAGGTCGAATTTCGCCATTTCACCCCCACACTGATGCTCTGCATAGGCTGCTTACACTCAGAGAACATCTCTTTCATGGTGCTGGAGGAGTCCACTGCTGAGCTCATCCTGGGACGCCCTTGGATGGTATAACATCAACCCACCATCGACTGGAAATCCGGGGAGGTCCTTCGCTGGGGGGAGAACTGTTCTCATGCCTGTCTAGCGTTCCTGTCCGGTTAAGAAGATCCAGAGAATTCCCTCTTCTTCTCCTTCTTCTTCGTCTTCAGTGGGAAGACCCAAGATTCTCATTTGCTCCACTTCCATTGAGACTCCAGAAGTCCAGCACCAGGTGGAGATTCCTGTAGAGTACAGGGCGTTCCAGGATGTGTTCAGCAAGCAGTTGGCGACCAAGCTACCACCTCACCGGCCATGGGACTGCCCCATCGACCAGCTACCTGGAGCCACTCTACCTAAAGGTCCATCTACGTCCCCTGCCGCTTCCAGCTTCTTTTTCGTGGCTAAGAAGGACGTAGGCTTGAGGCCATGCATAGACTATCGACATCTCAACTCTCAAACTGTGAAGTTTAGTTATTCCCTTCCTCTGGTCCCAGCAGCCCTGGAGCAGCTGCGTGGGGCCCGTATCTTTTCCAAGTTGGATCTACGCAGTGCGTATAACTTGATTCGTATTCGTCGGGATGATGAATGGAAGACGGCATTCGTCACGCCCTCAGGTCACTATGAGTATAGGGTCATGCCCTTCGGATTCTCCAATGCTCCAGCAGTCTTCCAGGGTTACATGAATGAAGTCTTCTGGGAATATCTCAACAGATTCGTGGTTGTCTATGTAGACGACATTCTCATCTACTCCTCTTCTCTCTCAGAGCATAAGCGCCACGTCACTCTAGTTCTGGAGAAACTGAGAGCTCATAAGTTGTACCTGAAACTGGAGAAATGAGAGTTTCACACCACCACTGTGCAATTCCTGGGCTACATCATAGACAAACATGGAGTCCAGATGGACCAGAGGAAGGTGGAAACTATCCGGAACTGGCCCCTGCCCTCAACTGTGAAGGCTCTTCAGCGATTCCTCGGGTTCGCCAACTTTGATAGAATATTCATTAATAACTACAGTCTCATCAGTGCTCCTCTGACCTAATTTCTAAAGGGCCGGCCCAAGTCTCTGTCCTTATCTCCTGAAGCCATCTTAGCCTTTCAACGTCTCAAAGAAGCCTTCCTGACCGCTCCAATCTTGGTCCATCCTAACCCTGATCTGCCTTTTGTTGTCGAGGTTTTGATGCGTCCTCAACAGGGGTTGGATCGGTCCTCTCCCAGCAGCAGGGTGATCCTCCCAAACTCCATCCATGCGCCTTTTTCTCTAAGAAGCTTTCCCCGGCGGAGCGGAACTATGATATCGGGAATTGGGAACTGCTCGCCATCAAGCTCGCATTAGAGGAATGGAGGCATTGGCTGGAGGGAGCCATGAGAGGAAAAAGAATGAGACAATATGATAGAAATGACAGTCGAAGAGAAGGTACAGCTAATATAGTATTATTGTATAAATATATTTTTGTAAATGCAACAGTTAGTATCAGTCATTACTTGTCGGATAAGATTAGAGATAGTATGTTTATCAGGGAGCCACTAGAAAGTTATTCCATAATTCTTTAATCCTTTATTTCTCCAGTGAGCAAACCAGAGGAAGAAAAAGAAACAATAAAGATAAAGAATAAAGACAAATATTGATTTGATGATGATGATGATGTTTATGTTCAGACTATCAGGTCACTGTTGAATATGCACTTCAATTCACTTCACAGGTAAATATCTAGTGGAGGTTGAGAAGAGAGACCCCTGATCCTTTGAGTGTACAGTAGTGTCTAGAAGAGCTAGATAAATGCTTCATTCAGTTTATTCATTCATTCATTAAACAACCTGATTTTTTTAAAGGTGGATTAAACCCGTTTTTTTTTTTTTTTTTTTTTTAGATTAGTAGTTTAAATAAAAGTTTTTTTTTTTTTCTTTAATAAGTCAAATGTAAATGGTGCTGTATTACCATTGTGCATGAAATTTACTATATATATACATAAACCTACCATTATGAAATATGACCACATACAACATGGACAAATGCAGAAATTCAGACACAGGGCAAAGATGGCAACACTGTATATGTTTTTACTCAAACATATCACACAGACACATATCTGAACATATTTATTTCAGCCCATTACAACAACAAAAATTGCGGCCACAATTCAATTGAAATATTTTTCATTGTCTTGTTTTCTTTAAAAAAAAGAAGATTACTTTGTATTTAAAGATAATGTTGACTTAGTCATTTTAAGCCCTTCAAGAGAGCAAAAATGTTACTCACTGTTACTCACACATGTACACGTTCTCAATGTATACATAATAGGCAGAATATTTAAACTATTCACAAACATAGGTGTTGCACAGATTCTGGTGTCATTTAATGTTTGATAAGGAAGTGCTTAACACAAGAACCCTAACTATTACATTCATAGACAGACGGAATTTACATTTGTGCTTCATGCAAGAGTGTAAGTGATCATTTCTCTTCTGGGAACAGATTTAAGTATTCTGATGAAGGTTCACATATTTTCAGTGTCAAAATGTATTTTGCTGACACTCTAAACCATTGATAAAACATTGCATATATAAGTGGATTCACACACGAATTCATGCATAACATCCATAACATTACATTAATTATAAGAGTGTCATTTTCGTCATGCCCAAAAGAAAGAGTAACTATATAGTACGGTGTCCAAAAAAGAAGATAAACCAGTACTACAATCCCTAAGGTTCTTGCAGCCTTTTTTTCTGATTTGGACTTTTTTTCTGTGACTGAATTTAAATGCTTAGCTTGCCGTTTTGCTACAAAGCAGATTTTCACATATAAAGGAATAATTATACAGCAAGGAGCCACTAAACAAACAAAAACATCTATTAGAAGATTTTCCAATGTAACAACATGTATGCATTCTCCAATACATGTGTGGTTCCTCTCTGGATACAGTAAAAACTCATACAACAGATAAAACGAATAAAAGAAGGAGAATAACCAGTTTACAACAATAGAAACAACAGCTCTGTTATTATTGACTCTTATTGGATATCGCAAAGGGTCATTCACAGCAATGTATCGATCCACAGAAATAATAATCATATTACCAAGAGATGCTGTGACAACCACATAAAGAATAAGAAGGAATATTGTGCAAAATCTTTCTCCAAAGTACCAGCATGGCTCAATCAGTTTCATTCCCTGCACTGGCATGAGAATCAGTCCTGCAATCAGATCAGCCACTGCCAGAGAGAAGATCAGCACATTGGTGGGAGTGTGGAGCTGCTTGAAGTGCGAAATGGAGATGATCACTAACAGGTTCAGAAACACGGTGAACACCGATGTTACAGCGATGAAAATGTACACAATAATGTACTCTGCTTCAGGTCGGATACTTCTGGTACAAGACAAATTGTTGTTTGGAAAGCAGTATTGGATTGTTTGATTGTCCATGTTTGTCACTCCCCAGTTCAGATTCTGTGTGAGGATGCTTGTCAGTTTAGCCCCCTGGTCCTTGTCACTGACATGACTCAGTTTTATACGTTCAGAAAGCACAGCGACCACCCCATTCAACAATACAACCTCTCAAATCCACCCACTAGTTAAATATGCATAGACCTGATCAATCTGATCTATACAATATAGTGGATTAGCGAATCTAATAAAGCTAGTTTACTCGTACATTCTGCCTATGTAAGACAGCATCTGTTCTAACAAACAGCAGGCAAGTGCACTACTGTAAGAGCAAGAAGTCCAATCCATCGCCTTCCATTCCACTCAAAATGATATCCATGTTAACATACCATAAAAATGAAAGATTGAATCTGGATATTTTCACATTTCCAGTTTAGGGCTACCACCAATTTATGTCCCTGGAAATAATCTCAAGGAGCTTTGAAATATTATTAGACTGTTATGCAAAGGCAAAATAGAATAACTCATTTAGTCAAAATTGAATTATGACCACAATTTGTCCTCATAAACTATGATCTGTCCTTTGACAGCTTTGGTTAAACTATGCTTAGATTAAGTCAGGGGTGTACAATGCTGCTCCTGGAGGGCCACTGTCCTACAAAGTTTAGCTCCAACTTGCCTCAACCCTCCTGCCTAGTAGTTTCTAATTTGCCTAGTAAGACCTTGATTAGCAGGTGTGTTTATGTGGGGTTGGAGCTAAACTTTGCAGGACTGGAGACCCCTGGATTAAGAGAAAATGGACTGACCAAGGCAGAGCCGGAGGGGTGAGGAGGCCAAGTTGGAGTCGACTGGTCGATGGGCCAAGGTGGAGTCGACTGATCGATGGGACATGGTGGAGTGACAGGCTCAGAGGATTGAGATAAAGCCAGGGGAACGACATCTTTTGGCGAAGCTTGCGAACTGGAAGCCCCAGGCAGATCCGAGTTGCTAGGTGATGCCAATGAGGGAGGATCCGAAGGGCTTAAAGGAGCCAGCAAAGACAAGGCTCGAGAACTGGATGGCATAAGCAGAGGAGTGTGGGAGTGGGAGTGGGAGGCTGGGTGGGTGGGTGGGTGGGAGCAAGTTTGGAAATAATGTCATCATATTCCTTAATCCCACAAGAGTTCAAGTTCATTATATCCACAGCAGCGCCCGGAGTATGGACAGGGCTCCACTCCACGCCTTCATATTCTGTTAATATTCCCACTGGAACGGATACAGGAATTGGCTGACACACCTGCTCAGACTGCTCAGACTGAATTGGCTCAGGTGACAGACATGGCTGCAGGAATTGACTCTGTAGTGGGCATCGGCTCAGGCTCTTGGTCCGTGGCGGGCATCAGCTCCTGGTCTGTGGTGGGCTGCGGTTCCAGATCCGTTGTGGGCATAGGCTTAGTGCAGATGATATTATGATGGAGGGAGTGGAGTGGAAGGGCTGCAGCGGAGTTACTCCGTCGTCCTCCACCTCGCCGACAGTACAATGCCCTAATATTATGTCATGCTGGAGGTGATAACAAGGAGGTGCAGGTGAACATAATTAACACCCTGGGGTCAGCGGTCGCGCCGGCAATACCGGCTCGCTTTTTTTCTTATCAGTGCAAAAGAGACTCAAAATACTCTGTTGATTTTAATCTTACATATAGGTGTTATATATTATTCAAAACTGTTAAATGTCTTCTTTTATTTGTGTACACTCATAATAAAAACAAAATGTTGTGTTTTTCGTAAAAAATAAAGAAAATAAACATGATGCGTGTTCTGCCGTCTTTCTCAATGTGAAGTTCATTCTGAAATGCGACAGAAAATGAACTGTAACTCAGTGAATGTTTGTCACACAGACTTGAGACGTATGTCTTTACAAAGCTTGGAGTCTCTATTTTTTTTATTATGTAAATTATATCAAAAACAAATATTCTCTGTTTAAGGAATCGGTATGAAAGCAATGACATGTACAGTTTCTTCAGTCTGTGCTCATTAACTCTAATGTGACCACACCCACGCGCACACGAGCGATTGACATGCAAATAGTCCACGTGAAGGAACGCAGACCTGTAAACGCCCTCATCACCTCTAAACAAAGAATCAGAGACTTCAGTCCTCCCCTGCTTTTCATCGAGTTTGGAAAACATGTTGTGTTTGTGCTGTCCTGTCCTGTCCTGTTTACCTTGGATTTACCTTAGAAAAATTAGAAGAACGCGATTTGAAGATGAGAAAGATTTTTAAGGTAAGACATGTCCTCTCATAATAGTAAGCATGTTATTGTTATATAAACTTTACATTGTAGCAACTAGTCAAACTGGTGCCAGACTAAAATGTACTTCTGTCAGGACCACTACCGTCAAATATGATTGACAATTAGCATACAGTTTGGATTGGCGGTATGGTTCCGTTCTGGGCGAGAACTCCCTGCGCATCCATGCAGCCTAGCATGGATAAGAGCAGGGAGAGCAGCAATAATCCCCCTTGGGGTAAACAGAACAGAACCAACATGAAAATTTGCAAATATATTTAATTCAAGATTTTAAAGTAACACATTATTCGATAATTATTCTGATTCAAGGGGAATCAGAATGTCAAATCCTGACAGGGCGAGAGGAGGAGCTGGGGATGGAGGAGGGTAATTAGCTCCTGAGAAACGCGATAGCTGCTGCTGATAATACTGAAGGAGCTTATATATGTATTTGGTGATAGGTGTCGTATTCCTATAGGTAGATGTGGATCAGCTGAGGGTCAGCTGATGCGAGCTTGACTAACGTGACCTGCCAGAACTAACGCTACGCTTGATTTCTGTCAGGACCACTACCGTCAAATATGATTGACAATTAGCATACAGTTTGGATTGGCGGTATGGTTCCGTTCTGGGCGAGAACTCCCTGCGCATCCATGCAGCCTAGCATGGATAAGAGCAGGGAGAGCAGCAATAATCCCCCAAAACAAAACCATATGCCACTATCCCCCAAAACCAACTGACAGCGCAATCTGGATGCTTTTGTAGTTACCTGAGTGAGCCAAGGCAACAAGCATGTTGCCAATACCTGAAAAGCTTGAGCAACAGCATGTTACCAACAATACCAGAAAGCCTTAAGCAAGTATGTCGCCCTTACCTAGATGGCCTAAACGAGTATGATGCCAATACCCACATAACCATAGCAACAAGTATGTTGTCAATACCCAAAATGTTCAGCAGTAAACATGCATATTGCAATGAATGACATACCACCTGAAATGAAGAAGTGAAAATTAGATATCAAAATGAATCAGCTGCTTGCTTGTTGTATATCCGCAGTCCAGTTCCAGTTTCTTTGAGTGACGCCTGTGAGCTGTCAATGACGTCATAACCTTGTTATACTTGGTTGTAGTTTACTTCTGTAGAAAAGAGAAAAATTATAAAAAATTATATATACACACACATTTTGTTATTATAATTTTTACACACTACCCCCACCATGACTGAGGCTGATAGAATGGTTACATCCTGATTTTAGCATCATATGTTGAGCACTATAGATCCAATCATGGGGAAGCATCACACCAAGCTGGAGCAAGCAAGGACACATGGCAACAAGCGTGTTCCTGTAGCCAATTTAACAATTGTATGGGATCTATTGGGGGAAGCTTACACCCCTAGCGGCAGCAAAATCTAATACAAGCATGTTGTATAATCGCGGAACTATTGCTAAAACTAGTGTAGTTTAGCAGGGGAAGCCTACACCCTACAGCAATGGCCCCGACTAGCGGCAACAAACTAATACAACAAGCATAATGTGTAAATCACAGAACTATTGCTAAAACTAGTGTAGTTTGGCAGGGGAAGCATACACCCTACAGTAATAGCTCTGACTAGCGACAAGAAAACTAATACAACTAGCATGTTTGTATAACCATAGGACTAGTATTAAACTAGTGTAGTCCGGTCGGAGAAGCATACACCCTCTAGCTCTGAGTCAGATGCAGTGCGCAGCTAAGCAATGACATACAGTGCTTCCTCATTAATGAACATGATTACTGCTCCCGTCCTACGGATTCCTTCGGCTGTGGAGGTGAAGATGACGACATGATTCCACACTCCTTCACAGGACCATCAAGCTACAATGTTGTTAGTTTTGAATACCAGACCTCTGCGGTGAATGTACTGTTTGCACAAGTATGTTACTGATATCTAGATAGCTTTAGCCACAAGCATGTGGTAACTTTAACACATTATGTTGCAATAATCAGATAGAATAAAGAACAGGCATTTTTCCAATGCAACCAGATAGCATAAACAACACTTGATTACTATAGCATGTTGCTGAGGACAGTATGCACAAGCCGAAGTAACAAGCATATATTCGATAACATTGCACTAGCAACCACCATACAGTACTGATAGCAATGTTGCTGAAATGACAGCATATTACTGATGCCTGAAAAATTTAGCACAGCATGTGACAATGACACCAGGTATAAGCCTAAAACACAGCCATGTTCCAAATAACGACTGGGCTAAATAACCTTAAAAATAAAATAACTATGTTTCAATAGCAACTAACATCTTTTAAAGCAAGCAGTTTTTAATAGCCGCTATATAGCCTTAGAACAAGCAGGGTTTCAATAATTTTTTTTTTTTTTTTGACACATATACACACACCTTAAATATACCACCATATAAATATACCACCAGTCTATAAAGATGCAAGCCCTTAAAAAAAACAATGCATTAAAATGAAAGCACTGTAAAATACCATACACTGTAGCTTTAAGAACGACGTGTTTCCAAGAACTAGATAGACCAAGCGTGTCCGAAGTGACTCAACTGAATTGTGACTGTTTACTGTCTTTTTTAAAGCTGTGCCACAGCAGAATATTTCCATTTGCACAATGAATTGTTAATTCATATCAAGCAGCTGCTTAAATCTGTGCTGCATAGCGCTAAAAGCACAGCATGTGCAACGCGATCAGTTGCCAATGACAACACATTAACGCACATAGCCATATGATCGCATAAGCCTAGCAAGAGCATTTTAATGAAAACGACAAAGTTAGAATAGCCCAAGCCACACGTATAGCATTAGCAACAAGCATGTTGCCAAAACCCTGATAGATTTTAGCAATAAGCATTAAAAAGGAGCTTAGCTTAGCTTTGTGAAGACTTTCAGAGATGAATGGAGAATGAATCACGTCGAGTCCTGTGTCAATAATGCAGCGATGCAGACTGATGTCACTTCCAAATCAGGCAATTTATGATCAATGCGGCAAATCTCGTGTTCAAGTTTAAGATGAATCTGAGGTGAAATCCTTGTGGGGAACGAATTCCTCTTGCTAAATTCCCGATTGCACGATTCCTTGTGAGATGATGTTGTTTGCCTGCCGAATTTCGCCATTTAATTAGCTCCTGAGAAACGCGATAGCTGCTGCTGATAATACTGAAGGAGCTTATATATGTATTTGGTGATAGGTGTCGTATTCCTATAGGTAGATGTGGATCAGCTGAGGGTCAGCTGATGCGAGCTTGACTAACGTGACCTGCCAGAACTAACGCTACGCTTGATGTTATGAAATGAGATTGGAGTAAAAACATGAAGCCTATTGCTAAATGTATATACATGTACACAAGGATGTTTTTATGTTCGATAATAAAACACAGCATGATATTAAAGTTGTCAGGGTTCCACCATATTCACTCACTCCTCCCACTCGTTCACTCACTCCTTCCACTCGCTCATCATCTCCGGAGTACTAATCATCATCACCTGTCTCTCATCATTACACCACACTTTATATTCAGCTCCTCTTCTCACACTCATTGTCTGGTCTCGTTTCTACAAGACACACAGACTCTCTTACGCTACTTACCCGTTACTCACCTGAGATTCATCCGCCTTCCGTCTACATCCGAAGCTCCCTCTGCCTTCTTCAGTCTTCAGTCCTTCTCCTGAGATCTTCCAGCCGCCATCTGAAACAGAGACTCTGATTATTCTTCAGTTAAGTTCCTGTCTGATTATCATCTGCTTGCATACTCACCATATCTCCATCTTTTTCCGTGTTTCTGTTAATAAAGCTACGTTTCACTTACCACCTGTCTGACTCCTGTTCCATCCGTGACAGAAAACCAGACCAAGAATGCAGAATCCAGCGGAGCCCGTGGAGAATCCACCACGCGATCCTTTCGCAGAGCTTGTTCAGGCTGTTCGTCAGTCTATACTTCCATCTCCACCAGCTAACCCATCCACTGTACCCGAAGACGTCCTTCACTCCGCACGCCAGCCTCTACTTCCGCAAACACCCGCTGCTTCGTCAACTGCCTCTGTGAGTCCCATGGCCCGACCAGTGACATTCTCCGGAGAGGCGGAGGACTGCAGCGTTTTTTTGCTTCAGGTATGACTATAATTTCAAATGCAGGCACATCAATTCTCCAATGATTCAGCCCGAGTGGCTTTTGTTATCTCCCTGCTGTCCGGCCGAGCTCTCCAGTGGGCTCAATCCCTTTGGAACTCGAATGCTCAAGTGGTTAAATCTCTGTCAAGCTTCATTCAACATTTCAAGGAAGTTTTCGGACAGACAGTTTTAGATCTCACCATTCACGATCAACTCTACAACCTTCGTCAAGGAAATTCTTCAGTGAGTACATACACTCTTCAGTTTCGCACCCTGGCGGCATCTAGTGGCTGGAATGAGACCGCCCTGATTTTCTGCTTTTCGACATGGTCTCAATCCTAATATCCGTCAGCTGGTGGTTGTATATGACGATTCCATGGGAATCGAGAGCCTCATTCAGAAAACCATTCGAGTATCTCAGCGCTTGTCTGCCTGTGATATCCCTGCAACCGCTGTCTCTCCGCCCTCGGCTCCATCTGTCGCTCCTCCAGCACCCGAGCCTATGCAGATCGACTCCACTCATCTTTCTCCTACAGAGCGTCAGCGCCGAATTCAACTCAACCTCTGTCTTTATTGTGGGGTTGATAAACATCTCATCAGCAACTGCCCAGTTCGACCACAGTGCCTGGCGGTAAGTTCCATTCAAATTCCTCCTGAGATTGAAACCTTGAATCGCACTACTGTTCATTTGTTAACCTCTCGTGTCTCAGCGCAAGCTCTCCTCGACTCCGGCTCAGCGGGGAACTTCATTTCAACTCAGCTCCTTCAAAAATTTAACGTCCGTAAGCGTCGGAGTCATCAAGATCTCAGAGTCCAAACCATCCAGGGAAAACCACTGGGCCGAGGTCGAATTCGCCATTTCACCCCCACACCGATGCTCTGCATAGGCTGCTTACACTCAGAGAACATCTCTTTCATGGTGCTGGAGGAGTCCACTGCTGAGCTCATCCTGGGACGCCCTTGGATGGTACAACATCAACCCATCATCGACTGGAAATCCGGGGAGGTCCTTCGCTGGGGAGAGAACTGTTCTCATGCCTGTCTAGCGTTCCTGTCCGGTTAAGAAGATCCAGAGAATTCCCTCTTCTTCTCCTTCTTCTTCGTCTTCAGTGGGAAGACCCAAGATTCCCGTTTGCTCCACTTCCATTGAGAGTCCAGAAGTCCAGCACCAGGTGGAGATTCCTGTAGAGAACAGGGTGTTCCAGGATGTGTTCAGCAAGCAGTTGGCGACCAAGCTACCACCTCACCGGCCATGGGACTGCGCCATCGACCTGCTACCTGGAGCCACTCTACCTAAAGGTAGAGTGGCTCTATCATTCGTCCATCTACGTCCCCTGCCGCTTCCAGCTTCTTTTTCGTGGCTAAGAAGGACGGAGGCTTGAGGCCGTGCATAGACTATCGACATCTCAACTCTCAAACTGTGAAGTTTAGTTATCCCCTTCCTCTGGTCCCAGCAGCCCTGGAGCAGCTGCGTGGGGCCCGTATCTTTTCCAAGTTGGATCTACGCAGTGCGTATAACTTGATTCGTATTCGTCGGGAAGATGAATGGAAGACGGCATTCGTCAAGCCCTCAGGTCACTATGAGTATAGGGTCATGCCCTTCGGATAATCCAATGCTCCAGCAGTCTTCCAGGGTTACATGAATGAAGTCTTCTGGGAATATCTCAACAGATTCGTGGTTGTCTATGTAGACGACATTCTCATCTACTCCTCTTCTCTCTCAGAGCATAAGCGCCACGTCACTCTAGTTCTGGAGAAACTGAGAGCTCATAAGTTGTACCTGAAACTGGAGAAATGTGAGTTTCACACCACCACTGTGCAATTCCTGGGCTACATCATAGACCAACATGGAGTCCAGATGGACCAGAGGAAGGTGGAAACTATCCGGAACTGGCCCCTGCCCTCAACTGTGAAGGCTCTTCAGCGATTCCTCGGGTTCGCCAACTTTTATAGAATATTCATTAATAACTACAGTCCCATCAGTGCTCCTCTGACCTCATCTCTAAAGGGCCGGCCCAAGTCTCTGTCCTTATCTCCTGAAGCCATCTTAGCCTTTCAACGTCTCAAAGAAGCCTTCCTGACCGCTCCAATCTTGGTCCATCCTAACCCTGATCTGCCTTTTGATGTCGAGGTTTTGATGCGTCCTCAACAGGGGTTGGAGCGGTCCTCTCCCAGTGGCAGGGTGATCCTCCCAAACTCCATCCATGCGCCTTCTTCTCTAAGAAGCTTTCCTCGGCGGAGCGGAACTATGATATCGGGAATCGGGAACTGCTCGCCATCAAGCTTGCATTAGAGGAATGGAGGCATTGGCTGGAGGGAGCCAATCACCAGTTTGAGGTCATAACCGATCATCGCAACCTGGAATACCTCAGAGAGGTGAAAAGGCTAAATCCTTGTCAGGCACGATGGGCCCTCTTCTTTGCCCGCTTTGAATTCATCGTATCATACCGACCTGGTAGCAAGAATTGTAAAGCGGATGCTCTCTACCGTCTTCATCATTCATCGTCCGAGGATCCTCTACCAGAACCCATTCTCCCTCCAGCCATGATCATCAGCCCGATCATCTGGGACATCGACAAGCAGATTTCCCAGAAGAACCTTCGTCATCCCGCTCCGCCGGGAGGTTCAGAGGGGCTCATCTTCGTACCCATCCCACAACGACCGTGGTCCCACATTGGAATTGATTTCATGACTGACCTTCCCAGATCCAATAACCACACCTGTATCCTCGTCGTTGTGGATCGGTTTTCTAAGGCTTGCAAGCTGATCCCTCTGCCTGGACTTCCAACTGCTTTCGAGGCTGCAGAGGCCCTCTTCAACCATATGTTCCGAAACTTCGGCATCCCCGAAGACATAGTGTCGGATAGAGGACCACAGTTCATTTCAAGGGTTTGGCAAGCATTCTACAGACTCCTCTGGGTTACTGTTAGCCTATCTTCTGGATACCACCCTCAGACAAATGGCCAGACTGAGCGGAAGATCCAGGAGATCGGACGTTATCTGAGGCCCTAATGCCACCAGTACCAGGACAGCTGGAGCCGCTTCCTCCCCTGGGCAGAATACGCCCAGAACTCCCTTCAGCAATCCATCACAGGGCTCACCCCCTTTCAGTGCATCCTGGGTTATCAACCTCCACTCTTCCCCTGGTCGGGTGAGCCCTCGGAGGTTCTAGCGGTCGACTACTGGTTCCATCAGAGCGAGAAGGTATGGGACTCGGCTCACGTGCAACTCCAACACGCAGTGTGGAGGCACAAGAACCAGGCCGATCGTCGTCGATCCGATCCTCCACAGTACCAGCCTGGTCAAAAGATGTGGCTTTCGACCCGGGACATTCGCCTCCAACTGCCCTGCCGTAAGCTGAGTCCTCGATATATTGGACCTTTCACCGTGTAGAGGCAGCTGAACGAAGTCATCTACAGGCTAAACCTTCCTCCGCAGTACAAGATCTCACCTTATTTCCATGTTTCCTTGTTAAAGCCCTTCACTGAACCTGTCACTTCTCCTCCCACAGACCCAGTTACCGGTGACGTGCCTCCTCCTCCCGTTCCTGTCGAAGAAGAGCCCATCTACCGAGTCTGCACCATCATGGACTCACGGCGACGAGGTCCACATCTTGAATACCTGGTCGACTGGGAGGATTATGGCCCAGAGGAACGTTCGTGGGTACCTCGCGAAGACCTCCTGGACCCAGCTCTCCTCACTCAGTTCCATGCCGACCATCCTGATCGCCCTGCCCCCAGGGGTCGTGGTAGACCTCGTCGCCATCTTCGTCCCTCTTCACAGTCGTCATGAGCCGCCTCGGGAGGGGGGGGGGGGGGGGGGGTACTGTCAGGGTTCCTCCAGATTCACTCAAAAGTAGCCTAGTATGAGTGTTTACTCTAATATGGTTAATATTATAATGTTTAGACCCGTGTTTACTTTACTGTATTTGTGGATATCTGCTCAAATGTAGATATGTGTTATATGGTAACAATAATGTTTCATAGTTTGGAGCGGCTCAATCGCTTCTGTAAATGTTCTCTGCACGCGCTGTGAGTTTGAGTCACTCGCGCTGTGCGTTTGAAAAGCAAAACTCACCAAACATTAGGCTTCATGTTTTTACTCTCATTTTAACGAATGGAAGCATTAGAAATAACATTTGATAATCCATATATTTTTCTCTAGTGTAGTTGTTACTTAAGGGTTTATTTTTAACGTTTATTTTTATAGGCCGCATGCTATAGGCTATTGTTATTATTATTTTATGCAGCCCAAAATACTTCACAAGTAAATTTACCTCAGAAGAAGAAGAACGCGATTTGAAGACAAGAAAGATGTAAGGTAAGAAATTCTTACTTATTAGTTTATGGTATTGTTGCATAAACTTCACATTGCAGTTGAACTGTTGCTAGATACATGGTGAATATTATAATATTTAGACCCGTGTTTACTGTTAAATACTGTTTGTGGATATCTGCTCAAACGTAGATATGTAAAATATGGTAACCATAATGTTTCATATTTTGGAGCGCGATCGCGTTTGAATGTATCATATTTTGGAGCGTGATCGCGTTTGAATGTATCATATTTTGGAGCATGATCGCGTTTGAAAAGCAAAATGCACCAAACAATAGGCTTTATATTTTTACTATTATCTCATTTCATATCATCATAACGAATGGAAACATTTGAAGTAACATATGATAATCAATATATTTTTCTCTAGCATAGTTGTTACTGAAATTTTTTGATTTATGAAAGATTTATAGGCTGCTATAGGTTATTGTTATTATTATTTTATGCAGCACTGCGCATAGCCTATGCCTACAAGGCACAACAAACCTGGTGTTCATTATATTATATATTGTTGGAAACATTTGTGTGTGTGTGTGTGTGTGTGTGTGTGTATTCTGTGAATTTTAAAAAGCAATTTTAACCATAAAAATCTAAAATTTATTCCCAAAATCGTGCAGGCCTAGTTTCTCTTGATACCAGTATGTTCACTTTTTTTCTTTTCTTTCAGGGACCAGATGCCACTGAGTCCTGCTGACTTCAACATTCACATGAGTCTCTGTACATGAACATGGTAAAGTGAAAATCAAACATCTTGGAAATGAAAGGTATGTACAATGTTTTTAGGAATGGCACAAAGGTCTCTGTCTTTGGATCATTGTTTTCAATGTGCTCTTTTGTCATTTGTTGTGTATCTTTGGATTATGTTGTGTTGTAAATAAATCCAAACAATCTAAAAGCCATTCTTTTTTAAATCTCCTCATTCTTTGTGCAAGGTTGCTCTGAATGGCAGGGCCTGATCGCTCCTAATAGGGCAGTTAGGGGAGTGTCTTTGTCTTTCTCAGGTGTTAAAGGCTTACATATTAATGAGATGATCACGCCTCTTCGCATATGGCTTTCTCACACAAAACACGTCTTAGAAATTTTAAATCAATATATTGTCTTATCTGAATGAGCAGTCAGGGTGATTTTCACATAGTTTTGGAGCAAATATTCTAGGCTACGTGATACAATTTTCAAAAGTCTTGTGAAGAAATAATCAGTATGGGTTTCATGGTCTTATTTCAGTGACAATTTTTTTGGGTATTTTCACAAACCACGCATAAATGTCATTATCTCAAAACTTAAACTTTTACATACATGCTGCTGATATATTATTGTAGCAGAGTTTGTGCTAAATACAGTGTAATAAGACTTTAGCCATGACAATGTCACATGTAACAGAAATAAGCACATATGTCAGAGCATGTCAGAACACCTCCAGGGCCAGAAAACAGCTCAGACCTCAGAGGGTTAAGGAGAGGATGACCGGGGCCATGTATTGCAAGATTTTGGGGAACAACCTCCTTCCCTCAGTTAGAGCATTGAAGATGGGTCGAGGCTGGGTCTTCCAACATGACAATGACCCGAAGCACACAGCCAGGATAACCAATGAGTGGCTCTGTAAGAAGCATATCAAGGTTCTGGCGTGGCCTAGCCAGTCTCCAGACCTAAACCCAATAGAGAATCTTTGGAGGGAGCTCAAACTCCGTGTTTCTCAGCGACAGCCCAGAAACCTGACTGATCTAGAGAAGATCTGTGTGGAGGAGTGGGCCAAAATCCCTCCTGCAGTGTGTGCAAACCTGGTGAAAAACTACAGGAAACGTTTGACCTCTGTAATTGCAAACAAAGGCTTCTGTACCAAATATTAACATTGATTTTCTCAGGTGTTCAAATACTTATTTACAGCTGTATCATACAAATAAATAGTTAAAAAATCATACAGATTTTTTAGATTATGTCTCTCACAGTGGACATGCACCTACGATGACAATTTCAGACCCCTCCATGATTTCTAAGTGGGAGAACTTGCAAAATAGCAGGGTGTTCAAATACTTATTTTCCTCACTGTATATGTGTGTGTCTATTTTGTAAATTTTAAATCCCAAATGTAACCAGAAAAATCTCAAATGTATTCCCAAAATCGTGCAGCCTATATGTAGCAAGGTTCAATGTTGTGGGAAGAAGGAAGGAAACAGGGTCGGCTTGCTGTGGAACATGTGTCCCTTTTTATTCAATATTTCTCAAAACAAAAGTCGCGCTCTCAGCGCTCTCCAAACACAATCTCTTTCAAATAGCTTCTTGATAACAATTTCTTTGACTCTCTGTAGCCAGCAGCGTACACACGATTCAACAGCCACTCTCTCTCTTTGCTTCACACTTCCAGGTAGCTTTTATCCGGTTCCCCACGGCAATTACTGCAACGAGATCCAGGTGTACGTCATTACGCACTTGACCTACTGACGTGCCACTCCTCCCGACTCTCTCTCCTGTCACAGACGTCGCTGAACCACGCCCCCCTCGCCACACTATAGTTTCTCTTTTTTTTACAGGAACCATATGAGTCTCTGTACATGACCACACATCAATATTCATGATGATTCACGCCTCCTCGCATAAAGCTTTCTTACACAAAACATCTTACAAATTTTAAATCAATATATTGTTTTATCTGAATGAGTAGGCAGGATGGTTTTCACATAGTTTTGAAGCACATATTCTAGGCTACGTGATACAATTTTCAAAAGTCTTGTGAAGCAATAATCAGTATGGGTTTCATGACCTTGTTTCAGTGACAATTTTCTTTTTGTTTTTTCAAAAACAGAGGATTTTTTTTTTCAAGTAACTAGTCGGTGTTCATTTAAAATTCCAAACACACTGAAATGGGCATAATCTCTCGAATCATCTGATAAAGCCATTAAAGTTGTGCGTATCGTGCACACGCCTGATTTTTATGTGGGCAAGACTTGAGATTAAAGAAACGCAATAGGTTTTGAGAATTGTTTATATCTCACAATTCTGACTTTATTTCTCACAATTGCATGTTTACATCTCACATTTATGAAAAAAATTAATCTGAATCGTGAGATAAAAAGTCACAATTGCCTTTTGTGTTTTTTATTCCGTGGCAGAAACAAGCTTTTTTGGGACAGGATGAGAAACAGAGCAAGAAAATGAGAGGAAAAAGAATGAGAGAATATGATAGAAATGACAGTCGAAGAGAAGGTACAGCTAATATAGTATTATTGTATAAATATATTTTAGTAAATGCAACAGTTAGTATCAGTCATTACTTGTCGGATAAGATTAGAGATAGTATGTTTAACAGGGAGCCACTAGAAAGTTATCCCATAATTCTTTAATCCTTTATTTCTCCAGTGAGCAAACCAGATGAAGAAAAAGAAACAAAAAGCTCATGCCGGTGTTGGATAAAGGATAAAGACAAATATTGATTTGATGATGATGATGATGATGATGTTTATGTTCAGACTATCAGGTCACTGTTGAATATGCACTTCAATTCACTTTACAGATAAGTATCTAGTGGAGGTTGAGAAGAGAGACCCCTGATGCTAGTGTCTAGAAGAGCTAGATAAATGCTTCGTTCAGTTTATTCATTCATTAAATAACCAGATTTTTTAAAGGTGGTTTAAACCCGTTTTTTTTTTTTTTAAGATTAGTAGTTTGTACTATAAATGTACTATATATATATATATATATATATATATATATATATATATATATATATATATATATATATATATATATATTAATATATACATAAACCTAACATTATGAAATATGACCACATACAACATGGACAAATGCAGAAATTCAGACACAGGGCAAAGATGGCAACACTGTATATGTTTTTACTCAAACATATCACACAAACACATATCTGAACATATTTATTTCAGCCCATTACAACAACAAAAATTGCGGCCACAATTCAATTGAAATATTTTTCATTGTCTTGTTTTCTTTAAAAAAAAAAAAAAAATTACTTTGTATTTAAAGATAATGTTGACTTAGTCATTTTAAGGCCTTCAAGAGAGCACAAATGTTACTCACTGTTACTCACACATGTACATGTTCTCAATGTATACATAATAGGCAGAATATTTAAACTATTCACAAACATAGGTGTTGCACAGATTCTGGTGTCATCTAATGTTTGATAAGGAAGTGCTTAACACAAGAACCCTAACTATTACATTCATAGACAGACGGAATTTACATTTGTGCTTCATGCAAGAGTGTAAGTGATCATTTCTCTTCTGGGAACAGATTTAAGTATTCTGATGAAGGTTCACATATTTTCAGTGTCAAAATGTATTTTGCTGACACTCTAAACCATTGATAAAACATTGCATATATAAGTGGATTCATACAGGAATTCATGCATAGCATCCAGTACATTACATCAATTATAAGAGAGTCATTTTCGTCATGCCCCAAATTAAGAGTAACTATGTAATACGGTGTCCAAAAAAGAAGATAAACCAGTACTACAATCCCTAAGGTTCTTGCAGCCTTTTTTTCTGATTTGGCCTTTTTTTCTGTGACTGAATTTAAATGCTTAGCTTGCCGTTTTGCTACAAAGCAGATTTTCACATATAAAGGAATAATTATACAACAAGGAGCCACTAAACAAACAAAAGCATCTATTAGAAGATTTTCCAATTTAACAACATGTATGCATTCTCCAATACATGTGTGGTTCCTCTCTGGATACAGTAAAAACTCATACAACAGATAAAATGCATAAAAGATGTTGAATAACCAGTTTACAACAATTGAAACAACAGCTCTGTTATTATTGACTCTTATTGGATATCGCAAAGGGTCATTCACAGCAATGTATCGATCCACAGAAATAATAATCATATTACCAAGAGATGAATCGACAACAACATAAAGAATAAGAAGGAATATTGTGCAAAATCTTTCTCCAAAGTACCAGCATGGCTCAATCAGTTTCATTCCCTGCACTGGCATGAGAATCAGTCCTGTGATCAGATCAGCCACTGCCAGAGAGAAGATCAGCACATTGGTGGGAGTGTGGAGCTGCTTGAAGTGCAAGATGGAGATGATCACCAACAGGTTCAGAAACACGGTGAACACCGATGTTACAGCGATGAAAATGTACACAATAATGTACTCTGCTTCAGGTCGGAAACTTCTGGTACAAGACAAATTGTTGTTTGGAAAGCAGTATTGGATTGTTTGATTGTCCATGTTTGTCACTCCCCAGTTCAGATTCTGTGTGAGGATGCTTGTCAGTTTAGCCCCCTGGTCCTTGTCACTGAAATGACTCAGTTTTATACGTTCAGAAAGCACAGCGACCACCCCTTTCAACAATACAACCTCTCAAATCCACCCACTAGTTAAATATGCATAGACCTGATCAATCTGATCTATACAATATAGTGGATTAGCGAATCTAATAAAGCTAGTTTACTCTTACATTCTGCCTATGTAAGACAGCATCTGTTCTAACAAACAGCAGGCAAGTGCACTACTGTAAGAGCAAGAAGTCCAATCCATCGCCTTCCATTCCACTCAAAATGATATCCATGTTAATATACAATAAAAATGAAAGATTGAATCTGGATATTTTCACATTTCCAGTATAGGGCTACCACCAATTTATGTCCCTGGAAAAATCTCAAGAAAAGAGCTTTAAAATATTATTAGACTGTTATGCAAAGGCAAAATAGAATAACTCATTTAGTCAAAATTTAATAATGACCACAATTTGTCCTCATAAACTATGATCTGTCCTTTGACAGCTTTGGTTAAACTATGTTTAGATTAAGTCAGGGGTGTACAATGCTGCTCCTGGAGGGCCACTGTCCTACAAAGTTTAGCTCCAACTTGCCTCAACCCTCCTGCCTAATAGTTTCTAATTTGCCTAGTAAGACCTTGATTAGCAGGTGTGTTTATGTGGGGTTGGAGCTAAACTTTGCAGGACTGTAGATCCCTGGATTAAGAGAAAATGGACTGACCAAGGCAGAGCCGGAGGGATGAGGTGGCCCGGTGAAGCCATAAGGATGACGATCCCAGGTGGAGCCGAGGGGGAGAGGGGCCAAGGTGGAGTCAACTTGTCGATGGGCCAAGGTGGAGTGACGGGCTCAGAGGATTGAGATAAAGCCAGGGGAACGACATCTTTTGGCGAAGCTTGCGAACTGGAAGCCCCAGGCAGATCCGAGTTGCTAGGGGATGCCAATGAGGGAGGATCCGAAGGGCTTAAAGGAGCCAGCAAAGACAAGGCTTGAGAACTGGTTGGTATAAGCAGAGGAGTTGGGAGTGGGAGGCTGGGTGGGAGCAGGTTTGGAAATAATCTCTTCCTATTCCTTAATCCCACAAGGGTTCAAGTTCATCATATCCACAGCAGCGCCAGGACTATGGACAGGGCTCCACTCCATGCCTTCGTATTCTGTTAATATTCCCACTGGAACGGATACAGGAATCGGCTCACACACCTGCTCAGACTGAATTGGATCAGGTGACAGACATGGCTGCAGGAATTGACTCTGTAGTGGGCATCGGCTCAGGCTCTTGGTCCGTGGCGGGCATCAGCTCCGAGTCTGTGGTGGGCTGCGGTTCCAGATCCGTTGTGGGCATAGGCTTAATGCAGATGATATTATGATGGAGGGAGTGGAGTGGAAGGGCTGCGGCGGAGTTACTCCGTCGTCCTCCACCTCGCCGACAGTACAATGCCCTAATATTATGTCATGCTGGAGGTGATAACAAGGAGGTGCAGGTGAACATAATTAACACCCTGGGGTCAGCGGTCGCGCCGGCAATACCAGCTCTCATTTTTTCTTATCAGTGCAAAAGAGACTCAAAATACTCTGTTGATTTTGATCTTACATATAGGTGTTATACATTATTCAAAACTGTTAAATGTCTTCTTTTATTTGTGTACACTCATAATAAAAACAAAATGTTGTGTTTTTCATCAAATAAAGAAAATAAACATGATGCACATTCTGCCGTCTCTCTCAATGTGAAGTTCATTATGAAACACGACAGAAAATGAACTGTAACTCAGTCAATGTTTGTCACACAGACTTGAGACGTATGTCTTTACAAAGCTTGGAGTCTCTATTTTTAAATTATGTAAATTATATCAAAAACAAATATTCTCTGTTTAAGGAATCGGTATGAAAGCAACGACATGTACAGTTTCTTCAGTCTGTGCTCATTAACTCTAATGTGACCACACCCACGCGCACACGAGCGATTGACATGCAAATAGTCCACGTGAAGGAACGCAGACCTGTAAACGCCCTCATCACCTCTAAACAAAGAATCAGAGACTTCAGTCCTCCCTGCTTTTCATCGAGTTTGGAAGACACGTTGTGTTTGTGCTGTCCTGTCCTGTTTACCTTGGATTTACCTCAGAAGAATTAGAAGAACACGATTTGAAGATGAGAAAGATTTTTAAGGTAAGACATGTCCTCTCATAATAGTAAGCATGTTATTGTTATATAAACTTTATATTGTAGCAACTAGTCAAACTGGTGCCAGACTAAAATGTACGTTATGAAATGAGATTGGAGTAAAAACATGAAGCCTATTGCTAAATTTATATACATGTACACAAGGATGTTTTTATGTTCGATAATAAAACACAGCATGATATTAAAGTAGGCTAGTATGAGTGTTTACTCTAATATGGTTAATATTCTAATGTTTAGACCCGTGTTTACTGTACTGTGTTTGTGGATATCTGCTCAAATGTAGATATGTGTAATATGGTAACAATAATGTTTCATAGTTTGGAGCGGCTCAATCGCTTCTGTAAATGTTCTCTGCACGCGCTGTGAGTTTGAGTCACTCGCGCTGTGCGTTTGAAAAGCAAAACGCGCCAAACATTAGGCTTCATGTTTTTACTCCAATCTCATTTCAACGAATGGAAACATTAGAAGTAACATATGATAATCCATATATTTTTCTCTAGTGTAGTTGTTACTTAAGTGTTTAATTTAACGATTTATAGGCTGCATGCTATAGGCTATTGTTATTATTATTTTATGCAGCCCTACACGTATATGCATAAGGCACAACGAACCTGGTGATCATTATATATATATATATATATATATATATATATATATATATATATATATATATATATATATATATATATATGTGTGTGTGTGTACAGCCCGTTCTCATCCCAAGGCGTCATATACTGACGCTTTTGACATTTCGTCTACATCGAACGCACATGGCACCCTTTAGCGTCAATATGAGACGCAGATAGATATGGGCCAGAAGGCGCCTCCTAGCGGTCTAACCCTAACCCTACCCCAGACCTAAACCTACCCATAACCGAACAAAGCTCTGTGCGTCTCACATTGACGCTAAAGGGTGCCATGTGCGTTCGATGTAGACGAAATGTCAAAAGCGTCAGTATATGACGCCCTAGGATGAGAATGCGTTGGTATTTTGTAAATTTTAAATCCCAAATTTAACCAGAAAAATCTCAAATGTATTCCCAAAATCGTGCAGCCTATATGTAGCAAGGTTCAATGTTGTGGGAAGAAGGAAGGAGACAGGGTCGGCTTGCTGTGGAACATGTGTCCCTTTTTATGCAATATTTCTCAAAACCAAAGTCGCGCTCTCAGCGCTCTCCAAACACAATCTCTTTCAAATAGCTTCTTGATAACAATTTCTTTGACTCTCTGTAGCCAGCAGCGTGCACACGATTCAACAGCCACTCTCTCTCTTTGCTTCACACTTCCAGGTAGCTTTTATCCGGTTCCCCATGGCAATTACTGCAACGAGATCCAGGTGTACGTCATTACGCACTTGACCTACTGACGTGCCACTCGTCTCCCGACTCTCTCTCCTGTCACAGACGTCGCTGAACCACGCCCCAATCGCCACACTATAGTTTCTCTTTTTTTACAGGAACCATATGAGTCTCTGTACATGACCATGGTAAAATGAAAAATCAAACACCTTGGAAATGACAGGTATGTACTATGTTTCATGAATGGCACAAAGTAATGTGACCGTTCAAGTCTCTGTCTTTAGATCTGTGTGTTCAATAATGTGCTTTTTTTGTCCTTTGTTGTGTATCTTTGGATTATGTTGTATTGTAAATAAATCCAAACAATCAAAAAGCCATTCTTTTTTAAATCTCTCCTCATTCTTTGTGCAAGGTTCCTCATAATGATAGGGCCTGATAGCACCTGATAGGGCTATTATGGGAGGGTCTTTCTCAGGTATGAAACACATCAATATTCATGATGATTCACGCCTTCTCGCATAAAGCTTTCTTACACAAAACATCTTACAAATTTTAAATCAATATATTGTTTTATCTGAATGAGTAGGCAGGATGGTTTTCACATAGTTTTGAAGCAAATATTCTAGGCTACGTAATACAATTTTCAAAAGTCTTGTGAAGCAATAATCAGTATGGGTTTCATGACCTTATTTCAGTGACAATTTTCTTTTTGTTTTTTCAAAAACAGAGGATTTTTTTTTTCAAGTAACTAGTCGGTGTTCATTTAAAATTCCAAACACACTGAAATGGGCATAATCTCTCGAATCATCTGATAAAGCCATTAAAGTTGTGCGTATCGTGCACACGCCTGATTTTTATGTGGGCAAGACTTGAGACTAAAGAAACGCAATAGGTTTTGAGAATTGTTTATATCTCACAATTCTGACTTTATTTCTCACAATTGCATGTTTACATCTCACATTTATGAAAAAAAAAAAAAAGTCTGAATCGTGAGATAAAAAGTCACAATTGCCTTTTGTGTTTTTTATTCCATGGCAGAAACAAGCTTTTTTGGGACAGGATGAGAAACAGAGCAAGAAAATGAGAGGAAAAAGAATGAGACAATATGATGGAAATGACAGTCGAAGAGAAGGTACAGCTAATATAGTATTATTGTATAAATATATTTTTGTAAATGCAACAGTTAGTATCAGTCATTACTTGTCGGATAAGATTAGAGATAGTGGGCCCTATCTTGCACCCAGCGCATGTGACTTTGTGCACCGACGCATGTATCATTCCTATTTTGCACCCGCACAAAGCGGACTTTTCCCTCCACAGAAGCACGTCGGTAAGTTAGGAAATACACTTGCGCTCTCGGGGGCGGTTCAGCGCAAAAAGGAGGCGTGTTCCGGCGCAAACGTTCCTTCATGCTATTTTGCAGGTTTAGAAAACAATTGCACCACTAACCAGGAAAAAATAGTTTAAAGTCAGTGGCGCGTTGCGCATGTTATTCAAATGCTATTTTAAGGGCGCATGCTTGGCCATAATCAATGTAGCGTGTGCACAACGCGCACTTTGATTCTCTCATCTACACAGAAGCAGCAGTTTTCATTTTTGCAAATCATACATTATTACGATAGATAGATAGATAGATAGATAGATAGATAGATAGATAGATAGATAGACAATTTATTATAAAAGCATACATCTAGCTTTCACATTTACCCAAATTATCATACGCCTGTTTAATTAACCAAAGTTAATTTGGGTGGATTTCTCCATTTCAATGTAACTTCTCTCTTTTACGGCCGTGACGAGAGCGTTGCTCTCCTTGGCTGTGAACCGCTCCTGGCGCGCGCCTGGCAAATCCGCCGTTACAATAGCAATCCGCTATGGAAAAAGCGCGTCTGCTCTTAAAGGCAATTTCACGAGTTCACACTTACATATAATTTGAAGGGTAAAGTTTAATGCGTATTTGGCGTGCTGTCCCGGAGGGAGGGCTCCGAGCTCGGAGTTCGGCCCGAACCCAGAGTACTCCCCCCAAAGGCTAAAGAGCAGAGGACAGCCGCCGGACTAAAGACCCCCCAAATGAGTGCCGAGTTTGGCGGGCTGGCATCTCAAGAAGGGGCCTGGATGCTTGACCAGGGAGGCCCGTAATGGCACTGCCTGGACTGACGGCCCCTGTTAGTCTGCGAACGGGGAGCGGTTGTAGTTTACGGTGACCGATCGGGAGGATTTGCGCTTTTCCGCTAAGCCCAAATGCTCGCTGGACAGAGAGGAAACAGAAAGGAGGAAAAATGAGTGCTTGCCCGGGAGAATTTTGTATTTATTTATTTTATTTTTTTTATTATTTTTTTTTTTTCACACTGCATTCGCTGTGAGACCAAATGCTCGCTGGATGAAAGAGAAAACGTAAGTGCTCTACCGGGAAAGTTCTCACTCCTTCCACTGAGAGACTGATGCTCGTTGGACGGAAAGAGGAAACAGGAAAATGAGAGCTTGCCCAGGACATTTTCTCACACTGCATCGCTGGATGAAAGAGAAAACGTAAGTGCTCTACTGGGAAAGAGCTCACTCCGCCCGCTGTGAGACCAATGCTCGCTGGACAGAAAGAGGAAACAGGAAAATGAGAGCTTGCCCAGGACATTTTCTCACACTGCATCGCTGGATGAAAGAGAAAACGTAAGTGCTCTACTGGGAAAGAGCTCACTCCGCCCGCTGTGAGACCAATGCTCGCTGGACAGAAAGAGGAAACAGGAAAATGAGAGCTTGCCCAGGAGATTTTCTCACACTGCATCGCTGGATGAAAGAGAAAACGTAAGTGCTCTACTGGGAAAGAGCTCACTCCGCCCGCTGTGAGACCAATGCTCGCTGGACGGAAAGGAAATAGGAAAATGAGTGCTTGCCCAGGAGATTTTCTCACACTGCATCGCTGGATGAAAGAGAAAACGTAATTGCTCTACCGGGAAAGTTCTCACTCCGTCCGCTGTGAGACCAATGCTCGCTGGACAGAAAGAGGAAACAGGAAAATGAGTGCTTGCCCAGGAGATTTTCTCACACTGCATCCGCTGTGAGACCAAATGCTCGCTGGATGAAAGAGAAAACGTAAGTGCTCTACTGGGAAAGTTCTCACTCCGTCCGCTGTGAGACCAATGCTCGCTGGACAGAAAGAGGAGACAGGAAAGAGGAGATTGAGTGCTCTTTAAATATGAATAGAGAAGTACTACAGAAGAGACATCACTGCTGCGGCAGTAGAAAAAATTAGCTGGAGAACAGAGCTCCTGTGGGAGCAGAGGAGACATCACAGCTGCAGTGGAGGAGAAATTAGCCAGAGTAAAAGAGCTCCAGTGGGAGCAGAGGAGAAATCACTGCTGTGGCAGTGGAGAAATTAGCCAGAGAAAACAGAGCTCCTGCTGGAGCAGAGGAGACAATCATTGCTGTGGCAGTGGAGAAATTAGCCAGAGTAAAAGAGCTCCAGTGGGAGCAGAGGAGACATCACTGCTGTGGCAGTGGATAAACTTACCTGGAAAAACCAGCTCCTGCTGGAGCAGAGGAGACATCACTGCTGCGGCAGTGGAGAAATTAGCCAGAGTAAAAGAGCTCCAGTGGGAGAAGAGGAGACATCACTGCTGTGGCAGTGGAGAAATTAGCCAGAGTAAAAGAGCTCCAGAGGCAGCGGAGAAGATTAGCCAGAGCAAAAGAGCTCCTGCTGGAGCAGAGGAGACATCACTGCTGTGGCAGTGGAGAAATTAGCCAGATGCTGCAAAACTGTCAATGGAATGAGGTGAGACTGCTGAGTATATATGGACCTCTTACCATTGATTGCTGAGTGCTCTCCACCTGTGTTAATTATCTGAACGTGCTCCTCCCGAACCTTGTTAATAAAACATCATGTGAGATGACGCTCTGATTGGTTTATTTCACGTTACGCTCAAACCACACCTATGAATAATGAAGCTACTTCAGACCAACCCATTTTAGATTTGCGCCTGGCGCAAGAGTCATTTATCCCGCCGGTATAATAGCAACAGCGCCGAGATCCGCCCACAGAGTTACTTGCGCTTTGCGCTTGACACTTGCGTTTCAGATCATTAAAATAGGGCCCACAATGTTTATCAGGAAGCCACTAGAAAGTTATCCCATAATTCTTTAATCCTTTATTCCTCCAGTGAGCAAACCAGAGGAAGAAAAAGAAACAAAAAGCTCATGCCGGTGTTGGATAAAGGATAAAGACAAATATTGATTTGATGATGATGATGATGATGATGATGTTTATGTTCAGACTATCAGGTCACTGTTGAATATGCACTTCAATTCACTTCACAGATAAATATCTAGTGGAGGTTGAGAAGAGAGACCCCTGATGCTAGTGTCTAGAAGAGCTAGATAAATGCTTCGTTCAGTTTATTCATTCATTAAATAACCAGACTTTTTAAAGGTGGTTTAAACCCGTTTTTATTTTTATTTTTTAAAGATTAGTAGTTTAAATAAAGTTTTTTTATTTTTTTATCTATATCTTTAATAAGTCAAATGTAAATGGTGCTGTATTACCATTGTGCATGAAATTTACTATATATATATATAAACCTACCATTATGAAATATGACCACATACAACATGGACAAATGCAGAAATTCAGACACAGGGCAAAGATGGCAACACTGTATATGTTTTTACTCAAACATATCACACAAATACATATCTGAACATATTTATTTCAGCCCATTACAACAGAAAAAATTGCGGCCACAATTCAATTAAAATATTTTTCATTTTCTTGTTTTCTTAAAAAAAAAAGATTACTTTGTATTTAAAGATAATGTTGACTTAGTCATTTTAAGGCCTTCAAGAGAGCACAAATGTTACTCACTGGTACTCACACATGTACACGTTCTCAATGTATACATAATAGGCAGAATATTTAAACTATTCACAAACATAGGTGTTGCACAGATTCTGGTGTCATCTAATGTTTGATAAGGAAGTGCTTAACACAAGAACCCTAACTATTACATTCATAGACAGACGGAATTTACATTTGTGCTTCATGCAAGAGTGTAAGTGATCATTTCTCTTCTGGGAACAGATTTAAGTATTCTGATGAAGGTTCACATATTTTCAGTGTCAAAATGTATTTTGCTGACACTCTAAACCATTGATAAAACATTGCATATATAAGTGGATTCATACAGGAATTCATGCATAACATCCAATACATTACATTAATTATAAGAGTGTCATTTTCGTCATGCCCAAAAGAAAGAGTAACTATATAGTACGGTGTCCAAAAAAGAAGATAAACCAGTACTACAATCCCTAAGGTTCTTGCAGCCTTTTTTTCTGATTTGGCCTTTTTTTCTGTGACTGAATTTAAATGCTTAGCTTGCCGTTTTGCTACAAAGCAGATTTTCACATATAAAGGAATAATTATACAACAAGGAGCCGCTAAACAAACAAAAGCATCTATTAGAAGATTTTCCAATGTAACAACAAGTATGCATTCTCCAATACATGTGTGGTTCCTCTCTGGATACAGTAAAAACTCATACAACAGATAAAATGAATAAAAGAAGGAGAATAACCAGTTTACAACAATTGAAACAACAGCTCTGTTATTATTGACTCTTATTGGATATCGCAAAGGGTCATTCACAGCAATGTATCGATCCACAGATATAATAATCATATTACCAAGAGATGCCACGACAACAACGTAAAGAATAAGAGGAAATATTGAGCAAAATATTTCTCCAAAGTACCAGCATGGCTCAATCAGTTTCATTCCCTGCACTGGCATGAGAATCAGTCCTGCGATCAGATCAGCCACTGCCAGAGAGAAGATCAGCACATTGGTGGGAGTGTGGAGCTGCTTGAAGTGCGAGATGGAGATGATCACCAGCAGGTTCAGAAACACGGTGAACACCGATGTTACAGCGATGAAAATGTACACAATAATGTACTCTGCTTCAGGTCGGATACTTCTGGTACAAGACAAATTGTTGTTTGGAAAGCAGTATTGGATTGTTTGATTGTCCATGTTTGTCACTCCCCAGTTCAGATTCTGTGTGAGGATGCTTGTCAGTTTAGCCCCCTGGTCCTTGTCACTGACACGACTCAGTTTTATAGGCACAGAAAGCACAGCGACCACCCCATTCAACAATACAACCTCTCAAATCCACCCACTAGTTAAATATGCATAGACCTGATCAATCTGATCTATACAATATAGTGGATTAGCGAATCTAATAAAGCTAGTTTACTCTTACATTCTGCCTATGTAAGACAGCATCTGTTCTAACAAACAGCAGGCAAGTGCACTACTGTAAGAGCAATAAGTCCAATCCATCACCTTCCATTCCACTCAAAATGATATCCATGTTAACATACAATAAAAATTAAAGATTGAATCTGGATATTTTCACATTTACAGTATAGGGCTACCACCAATTTATGTCCCTGGATATAATCTCAAGAAAGGAGCCTTGAAAAATTATTAGACTGTTATGCAAAGGCAAAATAGAATAACTCATTTAGTCAAAATTGAATTATGACCACAATTTGTCCTCATAAACTATGATCTGTCCTTTGACAGGAGGGGTGAGGAGGCCCGGTGAAGCCATAAGGATGACGATCCCAGGTGGAGCCGAGGTGGAGAGGGGCCAAGGTGGAGTGATGGGCTCAGAGGATTTAGATAAAGCCAGGGGAATGACATCTTTTGGCGGTGCTAACGAACTGGAAGCCCCAGGCAGATCCGAGTTGCTAGGTGATGCCAATGAGGGAGGATCCAAAGGGCTGAAAGGAGCCAACAAAGACAAGGCTCGAGAACTGGTTGGCATAAGCAGAGGAGGTGGGAGTGGGAGGCTGGGTGGGAGCAGGTTTGGAAATAATCTCTTTATATTCCTTAATCCCACAAGGGTTCAAGCTCATCATATCCACAGCTGTGCCCGGAGTATGGACAGGGCTCCACTCCATGCCTTCATATTCTGTTAATATTCCCACTGAAACGGATACAGGAATCAGCTCACACACCTGCTCAGACTGAATTGGCTCAGGTGACAGACATGGCTGCAGAAATTGACTTTGTAGTGGGCATCTGCTCCGAGTCTGTGGTGGGCTGCGGTTCCGGATCCATTGTGGGCATAGGCTTAATGCAGATGATATTATGATGGAGGGAGTGGAGTGGAAGGGCTGCAGCGGAGTTACTCCGTCGTCCTCCACCTCACCGACAGTACAATGCCCTAATATTATGTCATGCTGGAGGTGATAACAAGGAGGTGCAGGTGAACATAATTAACCAATGAGTAGCCATGGCAACAGACTAGCAACAAGAACCAAGGTAACAGGAACAGAACAGAATAGAACATGAGAAGGAAACACAGGAACAAAAGGAAACCACATGTGAGTCCACAAACAGAACATAACCATTACACATATGAGCTAAAACATTATGACCAGTCACAGGTGAAGGGAATATCATTGATAATTTCCTAACAAGGCCACATATTAAGGTCTGGGTAGATCAGACGGTAAGCAAACAATTAGTTCTCGTAATCAACGTGTTGGGTGCAGGAGAAAAGGGCAGGAATAAAGATCTGAGCAACTTTGACAAAGGCCAATTTGTTACGGCAAAGCGACTGGGTCAGAGTATCTCTGAAACGGCAAGGATTGTGGGTTGCTCCCAGTCAGCAGTGGTGAGAATTTACCAACAGTGGTCTGAGGAGGGACAAACCAGTGACAGGGTATTGGGTGCCCAAGGCTCACCGGTGCACAAGGTCAAAGAAGGCTATACTCTCTGGTCCGATGCAACAGAAGGACTACTGTGGCACAAGTCACACAACATTTTAATGATGGTTATGGAAGGAATGTGTCACAACACACAATGCATTGCACTTGCTGCGAATGGGGCTGTGTAGCAGCAGAGTGCCTATGATGACCCTTGTTCACCGTCGAAAGAGTCTACAATGGGCACTTGAAGCATCAGAATTGGACCTTGGAGTAGTAGAAGAAGGTTGTCATGTTTTATTTTACATCACATGGATGGCTGTGTACATTTGCGCCTTTTACCTTGGGAAGTGATGGCACCAGAATGCACAGTGGGATGACAACAAGCCGGTGAAGGGAGTGTGATCCTCTGTGAAATGTTCTGCTGGAAAACCCTTGTTCCAGCCATTCATGTGGACGTAAATATGACACATGCCACCTATCTAAACATTGTTGCGGACCGGGTACACCCTTTCATAACAGTGGTGTTCCCTGGTGGAAGTGGACTCCTCAGCAGTATAATGCACTCTGCCACACTGCACACATTGTTCAGGAATAGTTTGAGGAACATGATGAAGAGTTTAAGGTGTCGCCCTGGCCTCCAAAATCCCCATATCTCAATCCAGTTGAGCATGTGTGGGATGTGCTGGATCAACAAATTTGATCCACGGTGGCTCAACCTTGCAACCTTAAGGACTTTAAGGATCTGCTACTAATGTCTTGGTGCCAGATACAACAGGACACATTCAGGGTCTTGTAGAGTCTATCCCTCAGTCTATATACTGTTTCGGCACTATCCGGAGGATCAACAACATTTTAGGCAGGTGGTTATAATGTTTGACAGGTAAAACATGAGCTTACTCATTACTCATGGTAAGAGGATATTATAAATATTTAGCTTATGTTTTCAATGTGATTGAGTAATGAGTTATATTTCAATAAAGTTTAATGATGCAACACAAACACATTTAGTAGTGTGCAAGTTGTTATTTAGTGCTCTTTAACATTGCAACTATGGTAAGTTGTAACTTACAGCTTGTGCAACTGGCCCCAGGTTCCAGGCATATCAATTACATCAGTGGTTCTCAACTCTGATCCTGGAGAGCCACAGTACTGCAGAGTTTGTATGTCTCCCTTATCTGACAAACCATGTTCAGTTCAAGCTGCTCTAACAAACTGATGACTTGAATCAGTTGTATAAATGTGATTTCTCATGGAAAATATATAAACATATGATTCTGTTTGTTCATTGGTAGTTCTAGGTTGTCGGTTCTCTTTAATGTCAAGATATGTTGTGGTTATAATGTTATAATGTTAATGCAGTTGTGGTCTAATGGTTAGAGAGTCCGACTTATAACCCGAAGGTTGCAGGTTTGAGTCTCAGTACCGGCAGGAAATGTAGGTGGGGAGAGTGAATGGACAACGCTCGCTTCCACTCTCATTACCCACAACTGAGATGCCCTTGAGCAAGACACCCAACCCCCAATCGCTCCCTGGGAGCACAGCAAAAATGGCTGCCCACTGCTCTGTGTGTGTGTGTGTGTGTGTGTGTGTGTGTGTGTGTGGAGAGTGAATGGACAACGCTCGCTTCCACTCTCATTACCCACAACTGAGATGCCCTTGAGCAAGACACCCAACCCCCAATCGCTCCCTGGGAGCACAGCAAAAATGGCTGCCCACTGCTCTGTGTGTGTGTGTGTGTGTGTGTGTGTGTGTGTGTGTGTGTGTGCTCTTGGATGGGTAAAATGCAGAGTACAAATTCCAAGTATGGGACAACAATTGGCTACATGTCACGTCTAACTCTTGATAAATCTCCAACATATTCCTGTGATTAATTAAAGCCTATTTAAATATATCTCCTTTGTTGTGCTATTTGACCAGCGTAAACTTGACAGAAGAATCGACCATAACAGATATGGATTTACCGGCCATCCAGCTGCTCTGCATAGAACAAGAGCAGCAATCTCAAGAGGTCCACACCAGGAAATTTCTACAACTGGCGTGCCTAACGAACTTTCCAGACCACTCGCTGTGCATATTCCTCACACAAGTTTGAACGAACGCACAAAGGCTCCAGTTCCAGAGCCCAGCCAGCCGCCTCGCAAGGAGCGAATGCCAGAGCCCACTGTAGACGGAGAGCCTGCCTCAATGAAGTTGTCAAGAGTTGAGGACTGAGCAAGCCATCGCTCCAGAAGCCGAGCCGTGGGAGTGCTCGTGGAGTACTAGGGCAAGGAGGAAAGCCCCACCCACACTCCATGAGTGAGCTGCAGCTGGCCTCTGCAAAAATATATGAAAATTTGGAAGATGATATTCCCCTTATTCTCCTGTTCCCACTGGTTCTGCCAAGCTCCAAGTCTCCTGTGTCTCCCGTGTCTCTAGAAATCCCTCCCAGCCAACCTCTCCTGCCTCCTCATCCAAAGTGAGCAAGCCTGTTGGCCCCGTCTCCACTGTTTCCCATCAGTTCCTCCTTTGTTTACTCCAATATGCTGTATGGATGCACCTTGGGTTTTCCAGTCTCCAGCTCCGCCCAGTAAAGAGAATCCCCCGGCTCTGCCTCCAGTCGCTGATCCCGTCACTCCATCTCAGCCTGTCAACCTGTCGGCTCTACCTTGGCTCCTCCCTCCCTTTGCTTCACCAAACACCATCATCCTTTCAGCTCCACCAGGCTCCCTCATCCCTCTGGCTTCGCCTTGGTCAGATGTCACTCTGCCTACGCCATGAACTTCCGAGCCATCCGCTGCGCTCCGTCTCTCCCCTCCTTCGGCTCCGCCTTCTCATTGGCTCCACCTCAGTCCTCTGGCACCCTGGCTCCACCTTGGACACTCATCACTGCATCTCCACCTTGGCCTCCAGGACCATCGGTGATGCCTGTTCTTGCTGGCTCTTCGTCTGCACTCAGGGCCCCTTTCTGCGTTCTGGGGCGAGAAGAGCAATGCAGTTTGGTGCAGAGGCATGATTTATAAAGTCCCTGGGATAGGCCTCAATAAGGCCTCCCCGGTACAATGGGTCTTTCTTGAGCAGGGTTAGGCCGTCTTTCGCCTCACAAAGAGACTGGGTTTTTGTCTGCCTGACCCCGCAGTGCAGAACTGGCATATGGACTTGGGCCGCCAGAATAGGCTCCCCTCACCTCACCTCACCTCACCTCACCTCACCTCGCTGAGCTACTGCTCGAGTGTCGGGTTGTAGGTGGTTGGCTTACAAGCAAGCCCACTCCCCACTCCCCTAACCCACTCCCCTAGGCTGGGTGCAGAAAAAATTCTGTCACCTCTAGAGCCGCTGACAGCCCGCTAAATCTGCACACTGTTAAATCTCAGGGTTAGGTGGTGGTATTCCCCTGTGATACAGGGTAAATCTGAGTACTTCACTTTCAGTTCTGTATTATCCTACCTCGCACCAAGTGCTAACCTTCACTTCTTTTTGGTTTTCGAAGTACGTTCCCGTGAAGCCAGAGCATTGCCATGAGCTGACACCCATGCGTACAGATGGTAGGCCCCTGACTCTGGGGCCTCCGTTGAGGCAGAGTGGCGTATGTTGTACTCCCCTTGCTTAAAGGGTGCTGCGTTTTTGCTGAGTACACTGCCATGGGCAATGAGATTAGGTACCAGGATGCTGTAGGCGCTGTGTAAACAGCTTATCTGCCATGAAGGCTGCGCTGTTAGATAGTATGCCTCAGCAGGCCCCCTTGACTGGGCAGCACCCAAGAGGGTGCTGTAGGCCAACTTACCTCAGGTGGTTGGCCTTATTAGTTCGGCCAGTAGACTCACTGATGGGTAGTAGGCCTTAAACAGGCCTCCTCAGAACGTTGAACCTCAGAGTCCTAACGTTGTGGGACATACATTATAGCTGCGACCAGGTAGCTAGCCTTATTGAGCCTCCTGTGGGTGGCCTTAATATTTGTGTTGCTGTAGTATGGTTCCCAACAGTATATGTTTGTAGCAGAATAGACTGGCTATCAGCTAGTAGGCCCAACTAGGCCTCCCTGATGGCGAGTCCCCGTCAGTATGAATTTGGCTGACAGCACTGACTTGCTTCAGGCCTAGTAGGCCTCTCAAATCTTCTAAGTGAGTCTTGAGTAACGGAGTATACAAACAGTGGTGTTGATGTTCAGGCGCTGACCTTAGCAAGGCCTCCCTGACTCTGAGCCCCATCATGGGGTGCTCGACTGTTTATTTGCTGGCCAATCAGACAATTTGCTTCAGTGGGCCTCTCTGGAGGCGAGCCCCGATTATGATCAGCTGAATAAGATTGACCACTGTCAGGCGGTTGGCCTTATCAGGCCACCATGTAGCTTGGTCCCCAACCTTACTGGCCATGGCAGTCAGTTTCTTATCTAAAGAAAACTTTCAGGCGACCGGCTTTAACAGGCCGTTTCAAGACTGAAGGCAGGTAGTAGGCCTCTCCAGGCCTCTCTGAAGGCGAGTTCCCACGGATGCTAGCTATCAGGTAGTAGGCATCTCCAGGCCTCCCTGAAGGCAGGTAGTAAAATCCCAAGGATGGGCAACTGCACAGCTAGCTGTACTGACGGCCAGGTAATAGGCCTCACTAGGCCTCCCTCAAGGCGAGTTCCCAAATAAGGGCACTAGGTAGCCAGCCCTCTGGTTATCAGGTAGTAGGCCCAGGCCTCCTTGTAAGTGGTTTCCCAGCAACGCTGGGTTCTGGCAGCTAGTGGCCGCTTGCTATCAGTTCAGCTGGCCTTAGCAGGCAGCTTCTGAAGGCGAGCTTGCGCCCTAGTATGACTAATGGTCATTTTCTGCTACTGGTTCCCTCACAGAACCTCTCTTCTTTATCTAGCCTACAGCCTGGTTTGCCTACCAGGTAGACCATGTGCTCCCCTCACTGAGGGTCTCTATGAGTACTCATAGATTGTAGGCCTCTCGTGAGGCTTCCCAGTTAGATCAGCCCTTAGGCCTTTTCAGGCCTCCTCAGTGTTTTGAAACACAAATGCTGGGTAGATCCGTGGATCGAGCAGAGAAACTCCCCTCGCTAGCAAGGGTTTTAAGCACTATGCTGAGTCATGTTCTCCGGGATACCCCATCTCTGAGATCTGGGCCGAGTGGTTCACTGTCAGCTTTGCAGTCCCTCGGGTTGGATGCCTTACCTAAAGTCAAGTGTCCAGAGGCTCTGCCTTCGGACAGACAGGAAGTTGGCCAGACTGAAGTGTCCAATGTAAGTGACGCCAAGTCAGGCCTTCCTGGTGGCATTTCGGGTGAGTATGTTCCCCTGAGTAGTGATTGGCTTGGGCTCCTTCGGGTTCCCTAGCCACATTCCCTAGAAGGGACCTCTTCTAAATTTGAAGCTGTGGTCCTAGGCCCTTGAGCAGGCCCAGGTAGGCATTTCATTAAACAAGGTTTATGGAGGTTTTCCTGTGGAACGTATGGCTTGGACTATGACCGTAGGGAATGCTTTCACTGACAGCCCAGTGTGACCTGAGGGTGAGTGGTTCTGGCATTTCATTTGAATTTGCTGGTTTTGACAGTTGTCACTGCCAATGGGTATGCACTCCCCTTAGCATGGTGGCGTTGGTATATCGTTCCCCTTAACGTCAATCGACGCAGTGCGAGTTCCCTTTCGAAAGGGAACGTCTAGGTTACAACTGTAACCTCTGTTCTCTGAGAACAGGGAACGAGACAATGCGTCTTTTCACCATGTCTCGGGGCCTGCCTACCAAACACTCCCTTCAGACGAAAAGGTGATTATCATGTTTGCAAGGTGCCCTTATATACTTCCAGGTCGCAGGTTAATGATTCATGGGCTGTCGCTGGTCATAAGATTACCGTGATTTGATTGCGATTTCAGACATCTAAGGCGTTCCCCTTAGCGTCAATCAACGCAGTGTATCCTTCCCTGTTCTCAGGGAACAGAGGTTACAGTCGTAACCTAGACGTTCTATGTATTTATATCCCTGTGTTTCAGTTCTATGTTGTCGAATCTCGTTATTGTTAAGTCTGAATAAATCTCCTATGTATTCCTGTGTTATGAGTGATTTTGGATTATTAATTTAAGCCTATTTGAATATATCTCCTTCGTTGAGCTATTTGACCAGTGGAAAAGTGACTGATTCTGGTATTTCATCTCTTTGCTGTGTATTTTGAATGTGACAATAATTCAGACCCTGCACATTTTACCTGTTAGCTTTCTCAGCACTTGTCCGAATAAACTATTTTGGTGTTCATTTGCGATAAAAGGCATGTTATAATTTAACAAAAATTACAGGGTTGATTTCCCTTTGAATGCCAGGTACTAAACCAATTATACTTATAGGTGTGTTAAAACATCCTATAACTTTGACTGGTTTTCATGAAACAGAAAGATATAATGGAAATATGTCTCTCTGCAATGCACTAAGAAGAAAAAAAAACTTACAAGACTACAAACATAAAAAATGACTACAAGTAACTTGTTTTATACAACAGTATAACCTATAATTGTTCACATTTTATAATTTATTAACTACCATCTTCATGTGTATTTTTTAAGATATGTTTAAGATATGTTTGGCCTTTATTAGACAGAACAGTATAGAGGAGACAGGAAGCAATTGGAGCAGAGGGGAACAGGATTGCGAAAGAATCCGAAATTTAACAGACGTAACTGGTGCTTTATTCCATGCCAGTATCGAGGCATTCCACTGAATGGTTCTTGTAAATTAAAACAAATATTATAACTGCAATCAACACGTTTACAGAAAAACTTGCATTCACTTAGCATTCACATTCATGCATTGTTCATTTTCAATTGTTAAAACTGCCACTCTTTTCACTGCACACAACAAAAGCATTAAGTTTTTGTCTGTTTTCTACAGATGCCGTAAAGTATTTTGGGCTAATGATAAGTAACCTTCATCCAAGGGGAATGGATGTTGCATCAGCATATGTCCATGCATCTAACACCTTTAATTGCTAGGCTTCAACATCATGTTTAATGGGACATCATTACTGATGACAAATGTTTTCACGTGCTAATAGACTCCCTGTGGAGAGTTTAAGATTTTGCCATGTAAACAGCTTGGTTCAGTTAAAAGTGTTGATTGGTCTCAAAAGGATTGAACACAGAATCATTACATCATAAGAAAGCCAAGAGGACATTGCCGATCAGGGGCTGAACTCACTTCGAATTCTCTAAATAGTTCCTAGCAAGGAAGTTAAACCTATTCACAAAACTGCTAAGATCAAGTTTTAGAAACTGCTTTGTTTCAGTGTTTCAGCCATAGAAATACATCAATAAAACAATATGTCAGGATACATTTTCCTCAGGAAAGTCATTCACTGTCCGTAGCTTGTCCGTTACAGTGCAAATTCCCTAATCAAACACACCTTCTTCAGGTAACCTGATTCAGAGGACCTGATTTAGGCCATCAGCTCATTAGTAGAGACTCCAAGACCTGAAATATTGAAGTACTAAGAGAACATAAAAAAGTAGATATATTGTTAAATAAATGCACTAAATTATCAATACATTATTTTTAAGCATGGCAACTCATCCATGTCAATATTAATGTAACAACTCCATGGGGTTAGAGTGAAGTTCAGCATACAAACAACAAACATATCAACAATTATACACATAGAGCTAAAAAACATTAAAAGTTCCTATACCTTATAGAGTACTTATTGTAATATTTATTTAAAGTGCATAAATTTCCATTTGCATAATGTTCCAATTTGTGCAGCCTTTAATAGAGAGGACATTTTGTGCAAACGAAGATTTTTTAAATGGTACTTCACAATCCCCCCCGAGTAAATGATCTAGTCCTAGTCTCGCTATTTTCTTTTTGATAAAATCCCCCAGGGGTGGTGGGGCGATTCCATTCATTGATTTATAAATAAGACAGCTACTTTTTTTTTTTAAATCTTATTTTCAAAATTTAGGAGTTGATACTTCTCAAGAATTGGACAACGATGAAACGACTGTGGTTTCCTGTCAAATACCTTAACTGCTTTTTTATATAGTTGATCAATGGGTTTTAATGCAGTAACTCCAGCAAAAGACCAAACTGTGAAGCAGTATTCAATGTGGGAAAAAATCATACAATGGAGATAGGATTTAGAAGCCTCTGTTGTAATGTAGGACCTGATATGTTTGTAATTTTGTAGATTAAATTTTATAGCATTGATTACCTTTTTTATGTGTTTTTTGAAAGTGAGATTTGAATCTAGCACAACCCCAAGGTACTTGAACTGAGCTACCAACTCCAATTCCTCACCTCCCAAAAACACAGAAGATCTACTTCTTGTTGGTGGTTGTTCAGTGAGTGTCTTACATTCAATTTTTAAAGTATTTGGCTTCACAGATTTTTTTTTTTTTGTAAACATCATCACAACGGCCTTTTTGGTATTAAGAGACAAATTTGATTTAGCCAGTTTTGAACTTTAGTTAGTGCATTTGTAAGGTTTGTAGCTATTATCTTTGCATCTTTACCATGTATGAAGATCACAGCGTCATCCACATACATCTGCACATTAAAGTCCAGACAAGCAGCTGGAAGATCATTAATGTACATTGAGAACAATAGAGGCCCAAGAATTGAGCCCTGCGGAACTCCAACATGATTGCTAAAGGAAGGGGATTTAACATAGCCTAGAAATCTAGATGCACCCTAGCGGCAGCAAAATTATTTTGCAGCCAGGGTGGGTCTAGCAACTCTCAATAGACCTTTTTGCTGCAAAAACCTAAATTGGGTCAGGCCAATCACGTCGTGTATAGAGTAGGCGGGGGCGGGCTTAACATATGACGACAGAGTTGTGACGGTTCCTGCCACTTGAAAACAAAGAATGACGGCTGCTGCGGATGGAGAACAGCGGTCTTTCGAATCGGCTTTGGCCGCAACTCTGGAGGACTTGGAGTTAAGTTTTTCTTTGAGAAAAGAACAAAGAACGGCACTTAAGTCATTCTTAAAAAAAGGAAGATGTGTTCGTAGTTTTGTCGGCCAGATTTAAAAGTTGAATCTATCAACTAACGTTAGCTCCGCTGTTGGGAAAACGCTCTGGTTGGTTAAAGCGCTGTCCTATTGTGTGCAGAGGGAATTTGAAAGACAGCCGTTTATCCCACCCATCAGATTGACCGTGTCTATGGTGAGTTGCCAGACTAAACATCTTGATGTACGTCTGGCTTGCCAGGCTAGATTTAACACCTTCTATATTAACACATTGTGTTCTGTTTGATATATATGATTGAAACCATGATATAGCATCTGTAGAAAAGTTCAAATGTGTGAGTTTGGTCAGCAGTACTTGATGGTTGACTGTATCAAAAGCCTTTTTAAGGTCTAAAAATACAGCTCCTACACAAGGACTCGTATCCAATAAATACTTGATCTGTTCAATCAGAAAGCAATTCGCTGTCTCAGTGGAGTGATTGGGCCGGAAACCGAACTGCATACGATGCAATGGGGTAAAACCTTTATCCAGATGTTCAACGAGTTGTTTTGCTATCCACTTTTCAGCAACTTTAGAAACTATTGGCAGGATGCTGATTGGACGGTAGTTGACGACCTGTGTTTTTGACCCTGATTTAAAGATGGGTGTAATAATGGCCTCTTTCCAAGTTGACGGAACTGCCCTTTGACTGATTGATTGATTAACCATAAGAGTAATAGGTTGTACCAAGGCATCGTTATGGGTTTTTAAAAAGTTAGTGTCAACACCATGGACATCCATAGCTTTGGAGTTTTTGAGAGCAGCAGTGATCTTTATTACCTCTGGCTCTGTTATGTTTTGTATCTGAAAGATGGGCTGGTCTTCATTTAATAGTCGAGGTAAAATATTAGAAGGAACGAAGGACCTTGTTATTTCAGATATACTGTCTATAAAATAATTATTAAAAGTGTTTGCCACGATCGTAGGATCTCTAATCAGGGCATTATCCACAGCTAACTCAATGGCTTTAGTTTCCTTTTTATTGTGTTTACCTAATAATTTATTTAAAATTTGCCATGTTTTTTTCCCGTTACCTCTTGTACTTTCTATAATGGAAACAAATGCTTTACTTTTCTTAAAGTTTGTATAACTTTATTAAGTGCATGTGTGAATTTTTCCCTGTCAGTGGACAAACCAGATTTCAAATATCGTTCAAGCAGCACATCTCTTATTTTTAATAGATTTTTACAGGTTTGATTTAACCATGGTAGATTATTTCTCTTCTTGGCCCCACCACTCCCCCTACGAGTGAATGAGGACATTACATCTTTAAGCTTGTTGATAAAAGAGTTACAACTGCTTTCTATATTATTTGAGAGTAATATGTATATATATATATTGACTTCCAGTGAGAGTACGCTGTGCGCGAAATGGCTGCCGCTTCTCATCGTTAATCGTTGTTTTGTTTTGTTATTCGTTTGTTTGTTACGTTTCATCTTCTACTGTTAATGTCATTGTGTTGTTTGCTTCTGGGCGACACTTCTGTCGCTGGAACATCTGATTCTGGATGTTTTCTCGGGACATTAAAACTGGATAAATAATGTGGATAACCTGTCATTGGGAAAGAGCTTCTGGATTTGCCTTCTCGGGACATAAAATCTGGACTTAATGGAATAGTGTTGGATGTTTGAGTGAAGCTTCCTGAACTGCTATGTGATATTGGACTTATGACATTCTTCGGACAATCTCTGCAAACTTCTGTTCAGCGTCTCACTTTGTGAAATCCCTGCGAGCCCTCTGCCCACTGTCTCGGCTTTACCTCTCTGCACTCTCGGTAGGTAAGTTTCCTCTTGTTCATTGAGCAGTGTTTCCTTGTGGTTCTGCCCTTTTGGGTCTGGCTAACGTGGTGGCCTCACCTTACTTTTTCCCGCGAGCCCTCTACCGCTGCATATCCGTGAGTCCCATAACATCTGATGCAGCCGGTAAGCAAGTTTCCACTTGTTTAGCGAGCTGTTTAGTTTAGTTTTGTGGATTTCACTTAACATCAGCTGGGTTTGGCTAACGTGGTGTTGTAACGTGGGTGGCCATTCGGCTTTCTGTGAGTGCTGTCTTAAACTGCAAAGAGATGTATTTTGCTATTAATAACTCTCCGGCATTGAGACTGCTGGCCCTGGGCTTTGTTGGGCTTTTTCTGCTTCTCATTTACGGTATGGATTTAAACTACACTTCAATGCAACTGCATAACCTAAATCATCCATCCCGACTGGAAACCTCCACATTTGACTTATGTACTACTCTCGGAATTGCACATCGTGCACGTTATGTCCATCGGTCTGCTAAACGCCTATGGTTTTATGACAACGACTCCTTTCTATCAATACCTGTGATCCTGTCGCCGAGATCGAAACATAACTATAGTTACAATAATGATGTGACTCTCCACCGCCCCAGGACTCTCATACCACTAACCAGAGATGCGGTCTACTCGCCAACGCATGTTCCCCATCAACACAACTGTGCTCTTTTGAACACTCGTTCCCTGACTGGCAAGGGTACACTGCTGAATGAAGTTACAACTGAGAGAGACCTGGATCTACAGTTTCTGACTGAAACCTGGCAAACACCTGATGACTTCATTGAATTGAACCTTTTAACTCCTCCTGGATATAGTTATCTGACAAAACCTTGACTTAGTGGCAGAGGTGGTGGTCTGGCTGTGATTTTTAAGAACAATTATAAAGTGACTAAATATGACATTCTTGATGCTCCTAGTTTTGAATGTCTATCACTTCAACTCGCTGGCCCCGCTCCGCTTCTGATTTTGTTGATTTATAGACCTCCTAGAAATAATCAACATTTTTGCTCTGATCAGACTGAACTTCTCACTCTCGCTTTCGCCCGGCATGATAGAATCATGATGCTAGGTGACTTTAATATACATGTTGATTCTGATTCTAATGCTGCAAAATACTTTTTGTCTGTTTTGGATTATTTTGAAGTATCTCAGCATATTGATTTTCCAACACATTCTTACTCTCATACTCTTGATTTGCTCTGTACTGTTTGTATTGACAATATGCATGTTCAGGGTCATAATCTGGGCATCTCTGATCATAAACTAATTGTCTTTGACTTCTCACTTCCCCTTGTAAAACCAAAAACTAAAACTACTATGTCTTACCGGAACCTGAGATCTATAACTGTTGACAATTTCTCTGCTGCTATTGCTGTCTCTGCTCTTCCTTCCACACTCAATCTCCTGAGTCCTGATGAGATAGTTTCAACCTATGATAAATCTATTGGTAATGTCTTGGATGATCTTGCTCCATTAATAACTAGAACTGTCCCGTCTACCCATTCATCTCCTTGGTTCACTACTGAGCTTAGAGTTCTGAAAACAAAATGTAGGCATCTTGAAAGACTTCACAAAAAATCTTCCCTTCTTGTCCATGCCATGGCTTTTTCTGATTCAGTACTGAAATATAAAGAAGCACTTAACATTGCACGCTCTAACTATCTTTCTACAGTTATCAACAAAGCTAAGTGCAAACCTAAAGCTCTTTTCTCTGAGATAAACAAACTAGTCAAACCATCCTCTGTAGCTATTGCTGGGTCTGCTGATCTCTGTGAAAGCTTTCAGTCTTTTTACCTATAAAAAATTAACATTTATCAATCTTTCTCTTCTACTGCCGCTCCCCATTCAACTCCATATTTGATAGGTTGTCTATTAGACACTTTTTTACTCACAAATACATCTGTGGTTGAAAAACTGATTATCAAATCTAATTCTACCTCTTGTACACTCGATCCTATTCCAACATATCTTCTAAAAACTCTTTTGCCTTCACTTATTCATCCTATTACTCACATTATTAACAGATCTCTTGCCACTGGCTATGTCCCGCTTAATCTGAAAGTAGCGGCCATCACTCCAATTCTCAAGAAGTCCGGCCTCGACAACGCCATTCAGAACAACTATAGACCAATATCGAACCTCGCTTTCGTTGGCAAGCTACTTGAGAAGGTAGTTGCGGCACAACTGCAGTCACACTTAGAGAGACACAATCTATTTGAACCACTACCCAGATAGCAACATTGTTTCGGCCCGGATCCGGCCCACATCTGGCACTTGTGGAATGCGGATCTGGCCCACATGCAGCGTGGAATGACGGCCCTTGTGTGGCCCACTCCTGTTTGCCAGATCTGGGCCAGAAGCAGGCCATAGCAATGCCACATGTCAGCCAAGAGCAAAGAAATAAATAAATTCAGAACATCACTGAAAAGCTATTAATTCACAACAAAAACAACAGCAAAAGATAAAAGCAAATATTTAGAATCAAACAAAATTATAGGACAATTCAGCTGCATAATTTATTCACGTTGCAATGCATTCTGGGAATTTTGCACTATGCTGGTACCCAGCATGCATTGCAGCAAAGTACTTTTGATTGTCACCATTGTTGAGATTCATACGCTGATTGTTGATGTCTGTGTGTGTCATATTAAACTTATTTGTTGTGCTCATGTTTGATAAAGTATTTTATCTTGTTATGATATTGCTGGATCTCATTCTGCAGTAACACACAGGGTTTGTGTTGTGACAATATTAATGCAACAACACAATTGTTAGATTCCAAAAACATCAGTGAAAAAGGTTCATGATGAATATAAAATCATCAACAGGTAACCATCATCACCTGAACTCATTTCACTTTAGCTTTCTTTGCTGCTGCAAATGTGTTTGACACACACACTGTCACAGCGGCCAAAAAAGACAAAAGATATAATAAGAGTTAAGAGCCCAACTAATGGAAACACTATTCACTGTTATGGTGACTTTAAATGAAACACATTAGAGTTAAACCTCTGTTAAATCTCAATAATAACTTCTGTAGACGTCTGACAGGAATAAAGTCAGTCTGGTTAGTAATAAGTGAAGCTGGTAATGCTGTTTGTGGAGTTGTTTAATCCTCCTCTGCTGAGATCTTCACAGATTTAATGTCTTCTTTTCTCTTCAGTTGATTTCATCTAAGACTGTGGCTGAAGTCAGTTGTAGTTCTTGTGTTTCTGCTCGTCTCTTTTTCTGTTCTCTTCTTTCCTTCAGTGATTCTGCTTGTTAACAGGCTTATTAAGGCTGAGATGACTCCATATTTAATATACACAGATTTTGTGGCTCAGATAAGGTCCAGTTCTGGTTTATTTCTTTGCTCTTGGCTGACATGTGGCATTGCTATGGCCTGCTTGTGGCCCAGATCTGGCAAACAGGAGTGGGCCACACAAGGGCCGTCATTCCACGCTGCATGTGGGCCAGATCCGCATTCCACAAGTGCCAGATGTGGGCCGGATCCGGGCCGAAACAATGTTGCTATCTGGGTACAGTCTGGTTTCCGTCCATATCACAGCACAGAAACAGCTCTTTTAAAAGTGCTAAATTATCTCCTTCTGGCTTCTGATTCTGGTGCATATAGTATCCTGGTTCTTCTTGACCTCAGTGCAGCATTTGACACTGTGTGCCACTCTACACTTCTTTCTCGACTGTCTTCAATAGGTATCACTGGTGCAGCTCTTCGGTGGTTGACTTCATATCTATCGGATAGACAGCAATTTGTTAGGATAGGTGAGAATCGATCCTGTACTGTCACTATTTCTCATGGTGTACCTAAAGGTTCTGTACTTGGTCCTCTTCTATTTCCCATTTATTTGTTGCCACTAGGCCAGATCATCAGACGGCATGGTCTCAACTTTCATAGTTACGCTGATGATATTCAAATTTATTTCACGATTAACCCCAACTCAGCTTGTCCACTCGCTTCTGTTATCTCCTGCCTTCAGAAACTTAAAAACATGGATGTCTGATAACTTCTTACAGCTTAATGCTGGGAAAACTGAAATCCAGTTAATTGGCCCCAAATCAAAGAGTTTACCCGGACATGACATTTTTATGACGGACATGCTGAAACTGTTATTCATGCTTCATAACTTCTAGATTGGACTACTGTAACTCCTTATACAGCGGCCTACCCACCAAAGCAACACATCGCCTTCAAATGGTACAAAACTCTGCTGCTCGAGCACTTACATATAATAAAAAATCTGCACATATTACCCCTATCCTTCATCAACTTCACTGGCTTCCTGTGGTCAATTGCATCCAGTTTAAACTATTAGTCTTAGTTTATAAAGCCTGTCACGGTCCCGCACCTCAATACCTCGCTGAGTTAGTGCAACCATACCTTCCTGCCCAGACTCTTAGATCTAGCAACGTAAATTTGCTTGTTGTCCCCAGGTTTAAACTATCTACTGTGGGTGGTAGGGCTTTTAGTGTTGTAGGCCCTACGCTATGGAATAAACTGCCCCCTAATCTTCGTGCCATTGACAACCTCCAGATCTTCAAATCAAAACTTAAAACTCATATATTTACCATGCTCAATAAATAATCTTCAATTCTATTTCTCTGTCTACCACTCTCTCACCTTTATTTTATTTTACATACTTTGTCGAAGTGTATATGTTGCTAAAAAGGCTTATATGTTTGTTATCTTTGACTTATGTTCATTATTTGTAGTGTTTGCTTGTTTTATCTGCTTTTCTGTTTGTTTGCTTGATATAGCCTAATAAGCTGATTGCTTGTTTCTTTTGTCTGTCTACTATTTGTATTATTTTTTGAAGCAACCTTGGGTTCTTGAAAGGCGCTATAAAAAATAAACATATTATTATTATTATTATTATTATTAATATTTCCTCCCAATCAACCATTTTCAAGGCTGTATTGAGATTCTGTGTTTGATTCTTAGGTATAACATTTAATTTAACATCGGAGGAATGAAGAGCACTATTTAATTGTAGATACCTCTTTTTTGAAAGCTTCCTATAAAATAAAATCATGTTGTGGTCTGATAAACCAGAAAATTTTTTTAAATTCTTAATAATTCGGTTTGGCTTATTGCTGAACAGAAGGTCTATTCTTGTCTGGGAGTTATCTGTTATTCTAGTTGGCTTTTCAATAAATTGTTCTAAATTAAAATAATCTGTGGATCCTTTGAGATTTTTCATACCATGTTTATCATCCCAATTTATATTAAAATCACCTATGATTATAATCTCTTTGTTTTGGTCACAGGATTTCAGCACGTTTTTTTAGCTGGTCATAAAAATCTACCTTCATGGATGGGTGTCGATATATTAAAATGAAAGACATTTAATTTGACAGAGTGATTTCCACACCGACACAATCAAATGTAATATCAGTTGACCATTCTAGCTGTCTACAAGTCCAGGTATTTCTAACATAAAGCAATACTCCGCCACCTTTGCCTTTCTCCCTGTCCTTTCTAAACACATGATACCCAGGCATAGCTACCAGGGCTTCAGCTGATGTTAGTTTCAACCAAGTTTCAGATATTCCTAAACAATCAATATTTGAATCACCTAGGATATGCTGTAGTTGTTCACGCTTATTTCCGAGACTTCTCACATTTAAATGTCCACATAGCAGTCCCTTAGGTTTATAAGTAGAGTCCCAGATTGTTCTCGATTGATTGAGAGTCTGGAAAATTTTTGTTCTGCTATGTTTTTTTAATACAGGGTTTCTGAATTTTACCTTTGTGCAGTCATTGATGTTTGAGTAGTCGCTGCATACCGCTAATGGAGATAGCTTTGGCACTAAACCGCTGCTAGCCGCTGATGGTGTTAGCCCCATAGCTAACATTGGTGACCTCTCAACCTCAAACCTCTCAACTGCTGGGCTGGTGGCCGTCGTCGCGACCCCGCTGGAAGCCGCTGACGGAGTTATCCTTTGTGCTGGTCTGCTAGGAGCTGCTGGTGATATTTTTTTCCCGGCTGCCGGCCCGCTGGGAGCCGCTGGTGTTGTTAGCCTTAGTGATGATCCATTGATAGCTGCTGGTGGTGCTAACTTCCCAGCTAGCACCGTTGACCTCTCAGCTACTGGGCTGGTAGCCGCCGGCGCGATCCCGCTGAATGCCATTGATGATAATGATAATCCCCCGGCTGCCAGTTCTGGTCCGCGTAATGCCGCTGGTTGTCTTTGTCCCCCGGCTAGCGATGCTAGTCTGCTAAGAGCCGCCAGCGAGGTCAGACTTGGTACTGGACCACTGGAAACTGCTGATAGTAATGGTTTCGGCTCTAGCCCACTAAGACCAGCAGGTGTGATTAATCTCAACATAAGCTCGCTTAGAGCCGCAGGCATCCTCCCTGGAGATACCGGTGAGGTTAACACCTCGGGTGCGAGAGGCCCAGGGTTTAGCTCGACATCACCAGCTAGTAAAAGTATCACAGCAAAATACAGCAGCCCCGTGCGGGAGTCCAATGTTGAGGCGGTATCACCCTTTTTGTCGTTTTTGCTCTCGAGTGGCTATTGTTCAGGAAGCTAGAGAACAAAAGGTGTTGGCTTCTTGCGGCTGGAAGGAAAATTCTGCCGTTTTCCTCATGTAGCGAAAGGTAGTGGTACAAGCAGATAATAACACACAGTATTAGCAAGGCAGAGGATGTCAAACCAGGTGTTGGAGTGAAAGTAAAAGTAGGGGATTCGTTAAGCCTTCACTGTAAAAAATGAAATCTTAAAAAAACGGTCAATGACTGTCAGCTACGGCTGCCAAACAAAAACCGTAAAAATAAAGTAAAATATCCTAATTTAAATTAAGTGCAGAAAACTTTTACAGAAATTTTCCTTAAATGTTTTACAGAAAAAGACTGTTATTTTACAGCTATTTCCTGGATTATTACAATCAAACACCTTCACTGTAAAAAAATCCCATAAAAAAACAGTCAAATGACTGTCAGCAACGGCTGCCATACAAAAACCGTAAAATTAATGTAAAATATCCTAATTTTAAACAAGTGCAAAATACTTTTACAGAAATCTTCATTAATCTTTTTTAATAGAAACACAGTTATTTCACATTTATTTTCTGAATTGTTTTACTAAAAATCATGCAGTTAATTACATGCATGATTTGCTCTGACTATACATCACTGCATCAGCAACTACACAGTTACTGTCTGTTAAATAAAGCAACATGCTGCATATCATCAGTGTTTCTCTGCTCATCCTGGACTGAAGCTCAGGCTCTACTCTTCAACACAATGGTGACACACGAAACACACCATACAGAAACACTCTAAACCCCAACAGAACATTAAACACTAACAGATCTCTCAGGAGCTCAGCATCTTCACTTATTACAATCCAGACTTTATTTCTTTCATACTAACATTCTTATTGAGAATTAACAGTGGTTTAGAAGTTGAAGTTTTATTGAAAAGAATAAAGTTTGATGTCACCATGATGGAGATCAGTGTTTGCTTTAGTTGGGCTCTTGGCCTTTTAGTTTTTAACATAAGTTTTTCTCTGGTTGCTTTAACTGTGTATCTCTGATGCATATTTGGTATGATAGGAATCCACGAGAAACTCAGATCAGATAATGTTGGTCACTTTATAGTGATAATAGTCATCATGTAGTGTCCTGCTATACTGAAATCATCTGAAGTGTAATATGTGATTAAAGCAACACTATGTAACTTTTCAACCTTCATAATATATTTCCAAGATTCTTGTGATGGTACATCGACTTACAATAGGTTGAATGACACGTCTGCCATAGCCTGACAGGGTCTGTATCGCTTTTACTGGCACTATGTAACTTCGGGGTTCGGGTAGTAACCAGAGCACAAAAAGAACTACAAAATTCGACTGCTTTACGGCATACGTCACTTCCCCCACCACTTCGTCAAATTTGGACGTGAGAGGCCAACCAGCGTTTGTTTTCGGCTTTCGTGCGCATGTTTTTGTCATGGGGGTTGTTTACACCTGGCCACTTCATGCATTTTCTCAGATCGGATAGCTATCTGATCGTGAAAAGTCCAGGTTTAAATGCCCTCCGAAACGCATTTGAGACGGATTTGAATCCGATCCCTCAAACCACTTCAGGAGGAGATCTGAGACGCATTCCAGACGAAACTGGACAAGTGTAAATGCATATGGTTGTTGAAACCACATATGTAAATTGTACTCCTCCCAAAAATGCAAAAAAAACAAACAAAAAAAACGTGTGAGAGCGTTGTACAGGCTATATGTTATATCCAGATATGACGACGCGCTGGAACACGCATCACCGCAGATGAGCAACTGCATCAAGCCAACGTGCAAACTATCGCAAATCAAAGTGAAAGTAAGTCGCAGACGCTTAACACACAATCTTCATCATTAAAAGTAAAGAAACGAAATGATCTTACCAGGGCTGTTACTGCTCTCTCTTATTGCGGTCTTTGATTTTGAAATTTTAGCTGATGATCTATAAAATGCAGCTCATATCTGTTGCTTTCGGTGACGTGCACTCCATTAAATCTGCATATAGCGCGAGAATTGAAGATCGAATTTAAATCCGTTTCGCAAAAATACATTTATGTGACCAGGTGTAAATGGAATCGTTTTGATAAATCAGATAGCTATGCCTCACAAATTAGTTTGCCAGCTGAACTCAGGTGTTGTGAGGTGTATTTATCACGTAGTCCTGAGGGATATCAGACGACGCTGTTGACATTGATTCCTGCGATTATCATGAGAACAGCTTTCAATATCTCACATAATTATCAGGACATAAATAAGCCTAACGTAGAGGTTGTAAATAGTGTAAACGAGCACAATTCGCAAACTATTATGATAAATTGCAATAATCATGTCTAATGACATCATAACGGCCAATGTTATGAAATAATGCAACGTACATTTAACTTAATTGATGTTATCTGGCATTTTGTAATGTTTACATTCCAATAAAAACAAAACAAATTAAATTAGGCCTAGACTATAGACTATTTACTTGTGATTTAGCTGCAATCATGTAAAAACTTTATATAATATAATATATTTACGACAGTGCAAGTATTCCACAGCGACTCTAGGGGTCGCTGTTTGACAAAAACACAATTTCTACTTAGTGTGGCTTTAAGTTGTTAATTTTGCATGATAAAACTGCTATAGAAAATCCTGCAGTGCTGTGATACTCAGATTTTATGAAGTCATTATACAGAAAATGTTTTGACAGGATCATATAGACTCACTCAGACATCAAGAATCAGCGTATGAATCGCAACAATGGTGACAATGAAAAAAAAATTCTGAACCACTATAAAGTCACAAAAAGGCTTTGTTGGTTGTCACCATGGTTGAGATTCATATGTTGATTCTTGATGTCTCTATACTACTAAAAAAATTAGCCAGCTCACAACTTTTTCTGTATAGTCAAGTCAAGTCAAGTTTATTTGTATAGTGCTTTTCACAATACAGTTTGTATCAAAGCAGCTTCACAGTATTAAATTAAAATAATACAACAAAGTTTGTTTCAAGAGGAATTTATTGATTGATAAAATTAGATTAAATATCCCCAAAATATCCCCAACTGAGCAAGCAAAAGGCAACAGTGGCAAGGAACCGAAAAACTCCATCAAGTGACCTAATGGTGTCCTAAAACTCCATCAGGTGACCTAATGGAGAAAAAAAAAACCTTGGGAGAACCCAGGCTCAGTCGGGGGCCAGTTCTCCTCTGGCATTTAGAGGACGGATTGTAGTTTGATCTGTAGGATTATATGAATGCCTGGCTGAAGAGATGCGACTTTAATCTATAATATATAGATTGTATACTGTATAATATATAGATTTTTTTTATTTCAGATTGTTATAATACTGATGCCACAATATTTCAAGGGTTATATGAAAATGTATGACATTATTATTTGTATAAAGCTAAATTCCATCTACATATTATGTAGTCTAAGCTAATATATTCAGAGATTAGACTGACATATCAGTGAATCAGATCACAATATGATGACTATAAAATCACCAATGAATGACCAAGATCATCTGATATTTTTTCTTGCATTTATTGCTAAAACAAACGTGTATGAAATACACAGTTAAAGCAGCCAGAGAAAATCAAAAGTTAAAAACTCAAGGGTCATGAGCCCAACTAAAGCAGACACTGATCTCAATCATGGTGACATCAAATTTATTTTAAAGTTTTTTACACTTTATTTAAATTAGCATATTTTACTTTAATTTTATGGTTTTTGTTTGGCAGCCGCAGCTGCCAGTCATTTGACCCTTTTTTTACGAATTTTTTTTTACAATGAAGGTATTTGATCGTGATTATTCAGGAAATACCTGTAAAATAACAGTGTTTTTCAGTTTATTTAATTTAGGATGTTTTACCGTTTTTTGGGGGGCTGACAGTCATTTGACCATTTTATCATTTAACTGTTTTGTTACTGTTTAATTACAGATTATATTTGTAATTTTACATACATTTTTATGTAATTTAAGAAAACAGAAAAAATACTGTATGAAAAATACAATAAATTTTCTGTATAAAAACTGTGAATTACTGGAATTTGTCATTAATGTCACAATACCTAAAATAACAGCTGGATTTTTATTTTACAGATATTATTTGTAATTTTACAGTGTTTTGAGTACAATTTAAAATTAAAGAAAATGATCGTCAAAAAAATCACAGTTATTTTCTGTAAAATTAGGATTTTTTTTTACAGTGTTCTACCTTGCTTATTAATAAGTAAAGAAGGTTTAGAAATCTTAAGTTTAGGATGCAATGTTAGACGCCCGGCTGTTTCCCGTGGCTGTGACATGGCGGCCATTGGGCTCCTAACCCTAACCCTAACCTACCCACAGTAGCCCTGTGGTTTAGTTTTGGAGATACCTAGTCTCCTTTTAAATCCTAGCCCCAAAGTTCTAGTTAGAACAGGCTCCAAGCTGAGAGCGATGGTATAGTCTAACATTCGTCGGACAGTGCATTCCTCAGACTCCTTATTCTCCTGGACTAGTGCCAGGAGGGGGGGAGCTGTTGTAATTTTTCAAAAACCTAACCCCGCCAGAGCCATCGGACTTGACCATGGATAATCCGCAAACGTCGGATGTTTGGGGCTAACCTTTTTGCAGAAGGACTACCTCTGATCAAATTAGATCCACTCTAGCTACACAAAATATTGTGTGGGGATGCGATGCTGGGCCGGGATTATCTGACAGCAGCTTTTGGGTTGCTGGAGGGTTCGCCGGTCCAGACTAGGTTGTCAAAAACCTTGCATCCTGAGTTAAGTAAAGTCCGCCTAGTAGAGATGCGCGGTTGGCGGTTACAGCCGCGGACTCTGCGGATAAACCGCGGATCGGGCGGATGACGTGACGAAAAATAATATTTTAATTAAATTCGGGCGGGTGGCGGGCGGTTGAACCAAGTCATCAGCAGCGCCTTGCATCGCCCAATCAGCGGATGGCGGGCGGGTGCGGTTTTGAAAATTGGTCAAAAACGTTGGTGCGGATGGATGGCGGACGGATGATGAGTTTTGTGATGCGGTTGCGGATGAAATAATAGCCCATCCGCGCATCTCTACCGCCTAGAGTTCTGTTCACAAGAGAATTAACTTTTTGATCAAATTAGATCTGCTCTAGTTACACAAAATATTGTGTGGGGATGCGATGCTGGGCCGGGATTATCTGACAGCAGCTTTCGGGTTGCTGGAGGGTTCGCCGGTCTAGACTAGGTTCAGTCAAAAACCTTGCATCCTGGGTTAAGTAAGATCCGCCTAGAGACCATTTCACTAGAGGACTTTCCACATCGGCTTGGTTATCTACTCGGGTGGGGTGGTATCATAGAGGCTCCTTCCGGCCCCTTTCTCAACTTACAAAGTTTTGGTAGGTGCGGGATAGGAGAGCGAATACGAGCCCAGACAGGCTCTTAGGGAGGTGTTCGACCCAGACAGGTCCCGCATCTCCTGGTTTGCCTTTGATTAACATTTTATGGGGATATATATATATATATATATATATATATATATATATATATATATATATATATAAAAAAGGGGAGTTTTTTTCGGATTATTTGTTGGATCATGAAAGGATAAGCGTCAGGAGGGATTTGACTAGTGTTTTGTGTTTTCAGGCAGAAAACGAGTGAAGGAAGAAAAAACGGAATTAAAAATTGAGAATGGAGGAGGATCAGGAGTTCAAGGACTTGATAGGATCCTTTACAGATTTCTTAGGGCCTTCCATCACGTCCTCGATCATCCGGGATTCAGCCCACGTTCCCAAACATCATCACGGAGGGGCTAATCTTCGGAAATGCCAAGAATTGGCTTAACACCGGGATCCTGGGTGATCATTATCATGAAGCTCTACAGACGGCCAAAACAGCAGGGGCCCATGCTTCCAAGGTGCGTTGGTTCAAAAAAGTAATCAACTTCAATAAAAATAGACTTTTCAACAATAGGTTGAATCAATACATAAGTAACAAAACAACAAAAGGAGCATGTTATGATAATGAGGATGGATTTTGGAAGATTATCCCAGAGTTTAACTCTTAATCTGAGCCCCTTAATAGCTAATTCACTGCTTCTTTTTGAAAAAACGAAATTCCCCAAATTCTCAAATGAAGAAAGTTCATTTTTGGAGGAACCGAAAAAAGCTCTAAAAAGAGAGAAGGGGAGGGGTTTCTTGGTCCTGTTTCAAGAGAATATTGATAAAATCGGTTTAAGCAGGATTTGGGAACAGGATTTAAAAAATAAATAAATTGAGGTCACCACGATAGTGATAACAGCACCAAAAAGGGATTATCTAGAGTTGCGCCATCTGGTGGCATCTGCAGCTGATGATTGTCTTTTGGTAAGGATAATATCTGTTCAGTTTTGCTTTTTGCTCCTGAGGGAAGGGATTGGTAGAAGCTTGGTGTACAGAAATGTGCATCTGCCAATCTCTACTCTCAACATTGAGTGGGTACAAGGGGTCTTGTTTTTGGAATACACTCTTGAATATTTCCCTTACACACTTTTTGGGGGAATAGGGAATGGATCACTATAAAAGACCATTTGAGTCTCTGCGTTCTACAATTGATGATCAGTCCAGATCTAAGCCTATACCAATTCTGGCTCTGGTAACCCTGTGGATTTTAAACCTAGTCCGTTTTAGTTTTTGGATCGGGCATTGCTTTATCAATACAGATCTAGGCCTGCACCAATTCCAGCTCTAAATAGTGGTGGGCAGATCGAGGCTTCGTGAAGCAATGAAACAGTTGAACCAAATGGGCCATTTTTCTAATATGTGAAGCTTGTAACCTATAGGCTCCTCACTGTGCATAATGTTATTTTGGTCCTGGAAAATAAATATAAATAAAAGAAATCAAGCCACAATGTCTCACTTTTTTAGAGATTTTTATTAAAAAATATTAATTTCTCTGCTGTGGAAGGAGCCTACTTCTTTTTTTACAGATAATTTCTCCAGCCTTTGAAAAAATCCTCTCACAAGGGACACTTGTTGCTGGCATGCAATGATATTTTTTAGCTAGGACATACAAATGAGGAAAGATTACTGCTCTCTCTTTCCAGTAAGTTAGTGGATCATGAGTTCTGGGCAAATACGCAAATTTCAAATTCTCCTCAAATGGCGCATCATGGATGATGTATTGTTGCAGTAGGCTAGCAGCCGATCACAATACACACATCTCACTTTATTTGGGGTTTCTAAACGGAAATGCTCCCACACCACAGATGTATATCTAGATATAATCTATGTATATATATGTATCTATCTATAATCTATCTATGTATTTATATATGTATCTATAATCTATATATGTATCTATCTATTAATCTAGCTGTCTATATTTATATCTATGTATCTATTAATGTGTCACTATATGTATACTCTGTCTGTCTCTAGCCTATCAGTCAATGTGTTGTGTAAATTTAAATGTAAGCCTATAGCCAATAACTAATCAAATCGCACTGTCACTATATCACCAAAAATCTAAAAATCAAACTCCTCTCACAAAAACCCACGAGGTCAATATGCGTTGATTTCACTTTTATACAGATGTGCGATTGTGTGGTCTTCCCGACCGTGTCAATCAAACGCTGATTCGGCGGACCACACCTGATGAAACACTTAGTGAAACACTTTGAGGCTTTGTTTGGCCATAGTCACATGACATGGGTGTTTTGAATCACGCTTCGGATCAATGTTTCGAAACATCTGCGCTTCGGGATCTCGCAAAGCTTCGGAACGACTGTTTCGTGTCAGCCATCCCTAGCTCTAAACCTACCCGTAGTAGCCCTATGGATAATGGACCTGGTCGCATTAAAGGTGCTCTAAGTGATGTCACGCGTTTTTTAGGCCAAAACTTTTTTTGTCACATACAGCAAACATCTCCTCACTATCCGCTAGCTGCCTGTCCCCTGAACACACTGTCTCTCTAGACACCACAGGCTCCACAAACGGCAACAAAAACAAACTGGGCTCACCCGCACCACGAAACACAACAAACAGTGCTCCAGCCAAACACCGACAAGAAGTATTTGAGGGGTGTGGTTTGGAGGTTAGTGCGCGTGCACATGAAGGGGGTGTGTGGAGGAGAGAGAAGCATGAAGAGGGAAGTTTGAATTATGGCCGACACACGACCAAAGAGACGACGTTCCGATGAACAAATTGCAAAGAAGAGGGACAAGGATAAGGAACGCGCGAAGTCCCGAATTTACATCGGAAAAACCCTCGAAAGGTGGCGAGAACTCCGCCGGCAGAAGGGCTTCCAATCAGACATTCAGTTGCTCTGTTTTTGCAGAACAGGTAAATCCATTTTTCTTTCTAAACTGATGTTCATGTTCGCCAAACCAACACAAGGATGTAATTAGCTAGAACTATGCAGTCAGCGTTAGCTTTGGTGAATACAACATATATGTTTCTAGCAGCTAGCGATCAATGTCTATTGTAAATGGTCAAGCAAATTCACAGTAGGGCGACAGTTTGTGTGAATGATTGTTTTCACCCACTGTTTGTTATGGATTTGAATGTTCATTTATAGGCTATTGACAACTTTGACTAAATTTGTTTACGCCGCCGCCGTTGTTTATGCTCACTGGGAAACGCGAAGCTAACGTTATCTTGCTATTATTGCGTCCTTGTATGGGAGCTATAGTTATAATTATAACCTCAGGTGGCGAAACGATTTTAAGACAATGTTTCTCTTTTTCTGCATTCTGTTCTGCAATATATAAAAGCATTTATCTAACTTGGTGACATTACACATTGAATGAAGTATCAGTAAAACTTAACTTTGTTTTTAGTGATTACTTTGACTTTCCTTTATGCCGGAAGGGAGGGGAGGAGGGAGGAGATGGGATGAGGAGGAGGGAGGGTCTAGCTAGCCTCCGTTTTGTTTGACAACAATTCGAATGTCAACACTCCCGGCATCACTTAGAGCACCTTTAATGTTTGGATTTGGTATTGCTTTATCAATATAGATCTAAGCCTGAATATTGTGTAGGGATGCAATGCTAGGCCAGGATTATCTGACAGCAGCTTTCGGGTTGCTGGAGGGTTCGCTGGTCTAGAATTGGTTTGGAAAAAACCTCGCATCTTGGGTTAAGTAGGATCCGCCTAGAGATTGGTTCGCATAGGAAGGGAGGTTCATCTGATCGGCATGGTCTGTTGTTCTGGAATGGTTTTGTTGAAAGACTTTTTCACATCTGACTTAGTTTTTTTTTTTTTTTTTTTACTTTATTTTAACAGGGAACCAGACTGAGACCGAGATCTCTTTTTCAGCTGAGCCCTGTGAAACATATAAACATATACAATATCACACAATAAAAATACATACAAAATGAAGACATCCAAATCAACAAAAACAATCACAAACACATGAAACATTATATAAATCCTCCAATACATTTTTAAAATGGGCCAGGGACACAAGATTGTTTATCTGAAATTTGATCTGCAATTTGTTCCATATATAGGGGGCAAAATAACTAAATGCAGACCTACCCAGCTCTGTTGAGATTGTTGGGATCTTTAATGTAATCAACCTTTGGGATCTTGTCAAAATATTTGTATGTCTAATAAAAAGCAAAGAAGTTATGTAAGGAGGTAATTTTAAAAGAAGAGCTTTGTAAATAAAAAGGAGAGCATGTTTCTCACGTCTCACAAAAAGGAGGGGTCCATCCCACATGTTGGTATAAAATACAGTGATGCGTTTTATAGTTATCACCAGTGATGAACCTAACTGCACAATGATAAATAGCATCCAGAGGTTTTAATGTGGCAGTTGAAGCGTGCATATAAATGATGTCACCACAATCTAAGACAGACATAAAAGTGGCCTGAATAATTTGTCTTCTATGAGGAGATGACAAACAAGCCCTATTTCTATAAAGGAACCCCATTTAAATTTTTAGCTTTTTTATAAGTTCAGTAATATGTTTTTTAAAAGAAAGCCTATCATCTAACCATACACCTAGATATTTATATTCGGAAACCTGTTCAATTGGTGTACCATCCAGGCTAGAAAGTACAAGAGTATTTCTTAAGGAAAGTTTTGACTTGGAAAAAAAGCATAACATTTGTTTTCTTAGCATTTAAAACCAATTTAAGTTTTAAAAGAGATCTCTGTAAAATCTTAAAATCAGACTCCAGCTTCGTTAAAGCTTGCTCTGCTGATGGGGCAGTAGCGTACAACACAGTATCATCTGCATAAAAATGGATTTGACATTTTCTGATACCATCACCAATATTGTTTATATACAATGAAAACAACAATGGACCAATTATTGAACCTTGAGGCACCCCTTTTATTAATGCTAATGGCTCTGACTTAACCCCATCAACCATGACGGCTTGAGTTCTATCCATCAGGTAGTTAGAAAACCATCTGCAGGCATCAGGACCAAGCCCGATAAATGAGAGATTACTCAAAAGTATATCATGGTCTACAGTGTCAAAAGCTTTTGACAGATCTATAAACAATGCAGCACAGTGCTTTCCCTCATCTAATGCATTAGCAATATCATTCACAACAAGCATTGTGGCTGTGGTAGTGCTGTGTTTAGGTTAGGTTTAGGTTCAGATTAATACTAAGCAAATTATTTTCAGAGAGAAATGATTGTAACTGTTTGTTAATTAAAGACTCAAGGATTTTTGCAAGACAGGGGAGCCTAGATATAGGTCGGTAGTTATCCAGATTGCTACTGTCACTTCCCTTATGTAAAGGCAAAACGAAAGCTGCTTTCCACACCTTTGGGATAATTCCTGTAATTAATGATAAATTAAAGATATGAGTTACAGAACCAGCAATGATGTGTGCAGCGGACTTTAGTAAGTAAGGATCTAAGTTATCAGCACCTAGGGATTTTTTTGTATCTAAGGCAATGATGGTAGCTAAGATCTCTCTCTCTGTGAGTAGTTTGAAACTAAAAAACTGATTATTATTTTCATGTTTTTCATGGGGAGCTAAGTTTGGTGAACAGGGTAAAAAGTCATTTAACTGGCCAAGGTCATATTGGACACATTTTTTGTTCAAATAAAAACCCTGCAGAAATAAAATGTTTGTTAAAAGCATCACATATATAATTTTTCTCACTTAAAATACCGGCGCCTAAAGTAATTTGCTTCGGCAGAGAAACAACAGAATTTCCCCGTTTCAGTGAGTTAACGGTTTTCCAGAATTTAACAGGATCACCAGCAGAATCAGTCATAGCACTGATGAAGTAGTTCGATTTTGCCTTTTTTACAGCTGCAGTACATTTATTTCTCAATTGTCTGAAAATGAGCCAATCAGCTGGGATATCTGTTTTCCTAGCAAATGACCAAGCCTGATTTTTTAGCCGGAAAAGATTAGATATTTCTGGAGAGAACCAAGAATTTGTACGATTTTTTATACGATAATTCTTAAAGGGGGCATGCTTGTCTGAAATATGGTTAAAAATATAAGAGAAATGAGCAAGGGCTAACTCTGAGTCCAGAATGCTGGTAGTGGATAAAAGCTCAGAGTGATACAAATGTAAGTTAAAAGCTTGCTGTGAAAAGTGTTTAAAATTTCTCTTACAGATAATACGGGGGTCTGGATATTTGAGTCTAGTGTTTCTTATACAGGCAATTGGACAATGATCACTGATAATATTTGCAAAAACCCCACTGGCTATATATTTATGGGGGGTATTAGTTAAAATAATGTCTAACAGAGATGATTTTTCCGGGTTTTTTACATTAGGACGAGTTGGATAATTAATCAGCTGTGTTAGATTTAGCTCAGTACAAATGTCTTTGAGTCTATCAGATATAGGAGACAGCCAATCAAGGTTAAAATCTCCTAAAAATCAATAATTCCGATTTTGCATAAACAGAGAGTACATCAAAAAGCTCAGTTAAAGTGCAATGAGGGGCTGAAGGGGGGCGATATACCCCTGCAAGAGTTAAAAAAAACGGTGTTACCAAATACCACATTTAAAACTAAACATTCATATTGCTTAGGGACAGAGGTAGACAATAACACTGAAACATTTAGGCAACATTTTACATAAATTACAATTCCTCCTCCTTTACATACTCTGTCTACTCTAAACATATTGTAGCCAGTTAACTGTACATCAGAATCAGGCACAGAATCACTCAACCACGATTCAGATAGAATTAGAATGTCAACATTAGATTGTAAGACCAGTAGTTCAATTAGGTCTAACTTTTGAATCAGGCTTCGGACATTTAAATGAATTATTCCCAGCCCCCCACAACGGGAGATCATGTCAGAGGGGGCCTCCAGAGTAGCTTTAGGGTCTGGAATGAAAATCTGGTTTGGCACTGTTGAGCCATTTCCAGCGATCAGTGGTATAGTGATTAAATTATTTCTAACAACACCTCTCTGAGTGCTAGTGTTAGAATTAAAACGATGATTGAGCAACAGAGTAGGAACTGCAAAATAAATCGGAGTTTGCTCTGTAAGTGGATTTGATGATACAAATAGTGATACTGGGGATGGAGTATGAATCATAGTCAGATTTGGGAGCGGACAACCCCGAGAAGCAACAGAAAGAAAACAGCGTCAGGTGGGCCTAATCAATGTTCTACCAGAAGCAAGAGTGAGAGACATATTTGTGGCAAGGATACTGGCACCGTACCTGTTTGGATGTAGACCATCACGAAAAAACAGATCTGTCCGGTTTGTGAACGCAGCAAAGTTGTCCACGAACGGAATTCCCAATGAGCAGCAATAGCCTTTAAGCCAGATGTGTAGCTGGCGTACACAGCTAAAAACAATATCTGTGTAGCGGGGTGATGGGAAAGGCCCAGATATAGCGCACTGCTTCCCAGTGTCCAGAAGTGTATTTATCAATGATTTAAAATCGTCTCTCAGTTTCTCAGACTGTTGGAGTTTGATGTCGTTTGACCCAATGTGAACAATGACGGTAGATGCAGTGGAATGCTTATTAATAATTAGCGGTAGCTTGGAATTTAGGTCAACTACCCTAGCTCCCGGATAACAAAAGGTTTCAGCGTTCCGGATAGAAACATGACGGACCATGGATGAGCCCACCACGAGAGTGGAAAAACTACGAGTGGGTTTGTTGACTGAATGCAACGGCCTCTCCCGGGTGATCTGCCGGCTAGCAATGGAGACCGCCGGCTCTGCGGGCGGCGGAGGCCGCTTTGGATTGCATCTGGGCACTTTTACTTGAGAATGTGTCGGCCGAAGTGGAGATGTGGATGGGGGAACGTGCACAGTGTGGATAGATGCTTCTTCCAGGTTTTCCAGGACCTTATATCTCTTCTCCAGTTGCAGGACTGCTGATGTCTAGGTTTTCTTGGGCGCTTAGCACCGCGAACAGTAATCCATTCATCCTGCGGTGGAACCGAAGGAGTGGAGGAAATAAGGGCCTTCAGTTTAGCATCAAACCTAGGCCATGGATCGTTAGTGGAGACCGAATTACGTTTCTGCAAGACGGGCTCACCAGAAATGGGAGAACGGAGCCATGGGCAGGTGGTGTTGCTTTCCATCACGTTGGATTTAGTTTGTGCAAACCAGGTGTCTAAGAGTTTTTCATCCTCCCTGATACCATGAAGAACCGTAACTCTCCCCTCCAATTCTGCGATCCTCTGGCTCAGCAACTGGCAGGTGTTACATCCCGGGGTGAGCGAGGCCATAACAGACCGGTGGTTTTGGGCCCAAGTGCTAACAACAGTATGTTTTACCCAAAAGCCTGCTTCCGGTGAGTTTATAATTTAAAATATAAATAAAATGTAATTAACTAGAATGCAACAAGGCAAACATAAAACAATAAAACGTTACAGGAATATATTATGAAACCTGCGTGTTTGTGTGTTACGACATCCACTACTAGCTCCGAAAACAGGTTCTTTATTATCCACTGTACCGATTACTGGATCCTCAAGTTGTTTGTCCAGTCTGTTAGCGCGAATTCGAATTCACTCCTTTGATACGGCTAGCTTCTCCTGAAGCGTGCGATACACGGAGCACTGGACCGCGGGGGGGTTTGCTTGCTTGCACTGACTCGACAGACACCAATGACAATGAACTGCTCATCCTCATATTGCATTCGAAGCTATGCGACTGGTTTTATGACATCTGCAACACAATGACAGGTTAATTTACCTTAATTTGACGCGGTACTGTGGATATACAAGGAGGCGCATGAAAGATGGACTAATATGGACTGGACAGCGTCCGATGAGCGATACCGGAGAGATGCAGTTATCTGCTTGGGTGGGGTGGTATCATAGAGGCTCCCTCCGGCTCCTTAGTTGGGGAGGGGGCAGGATAGGAGAGCGAATACAAGCCCAGACAGGCTCTTAGGGAGGTGTTCGACCCAGACAGGTCCTGCAAAAACGTGTTTTTTCAATAACAGGTTACAAAACAACAAAAAAGGAGCGTGGTATGATGATGAGGAGGAACTTGGGAAGGTTTTCCCAGAGTTTACCTCTTAATCTGAGCCCCTTTATAGCAAATTCACTGCTCTTTTTTGGAAAAAGCTAAATTTCCCCAAATTCTCGAAATTGAGAAGTTCGGTTTTTTAAAGGAGCTGAAAAAGGCTCTAGAAAGAGAGAAGGGGAGTGGTTTCTCGGTTCTGTTTCAAGAGAATGTCGCTAAAATCGGTTTAAGCAGGATTTGGGAACAGGATTTCTAAAATGTTTTTTTTTTTTTTTGGGTTACCACGGTTGTGATAACAGCACCAAAAAGGTATTATCAAGGGTTGCGCCATCTGGAGGTATCTGCGGCTGACTATTCGTCCTTTGGTAAGGATTAGATCTGTTCAGTCCCTTTTCCTACTGCTCTCGAGGGAAGAGGCTGGTAGAAGCTTGGTGTACAGAAATGTGCATCTGCCAATCTCGACCTTTGATCTAGAGTGGGTACAAGGGGTCTTGTCTTTAGTATTAGAAGGACCTGGCAGCAAATTGTTGCTATTTGGGATTTCCTGGAAAAAACTCCTTGGGTTAAGTCAATGGGACTGACAAAGGGCCCCCAGGAGGAGACCATTTTTCGCAGGCTTTTTTCGGGTAACCTGGATACCTTGCGGTGTTAACGAAGGGTTATTTGGGAAAGCAGTACATATCCAGCTCCCTCTGCGTCCACTTGGACAGCACTGCAGGCATGGTGGTCTGGGGCAAACAGGCCTTAATTGGAGCCCAATTTTCTATGGGTGATTAGCACCTTCCATGCAACAGTACATCTTGCAACAACATATTCACACACTGATTGTTCTATCGTCTACGGTTATTATAGAGGTGCAGGTTCTCTTACCTTGAGGCTCCAATTCAGAAGTCAACGCATCCAGCGGTTGTCCTGTAATGGGATGATGTCTGTTTTGTTTGTCTTGACTTTGAGGGGGAAGAACTGGTAGAAGCTTGATGCTCCACATCCGCCAGTCTCGACGCCCGCCCCATTGTGAGTCTCTGTAAGTGGAGAACCTGAGAACCAACGTTCGATACGAAAAAAAGTTTTTTTTTTCTTTAGCCAGAGACCAGTAAAGAGTTCTATTGAGAAGGGATTACCAATATCGGTAAAGATTCTAACCAGAACCCAACAATGGTTGTCTTGAGGATCTAGCCTAATTCGATTAGTAATTGGCCATAAGACACTCGTCCTGGATTGATCATCCAGGATGGGCCGCCTCAGAGGAGGGTGTCTAGTGTTCAAAGTGCCGAAACACCCAATGAGTCTGGGGTACACTACTGACGAGAGTGTCTTGAATATTTCCATCACACACTTTTTGGGGGAATGGGGAATGGATCACTATAAAAGACCTTTTGAGTCTCTGCGTTCTACAATTGTTGGTCAGTTCAGATCTAAGCCTATACCAATTCTGGCTCTAGTAACCCTGTGGATTTTAAACCTAGTCGGTTTTAGTTTTTGGATTGGGCATTGCTTTATCAATACAGATCTAGGCCTGCACCAATTCCTGCTCTAAACCTACCCGTAGTAGCCCTATGGATAATGGACCTGGTCGCATGAATGTTTGGATTTGTTATTGCTTTATCAATATAGATCTAAGCCTGTACCAATTCCTGCTCTAAACCTACCCATAGTAGCCCTGTGGTTTATACACCTAGTTTTGGAGATACCTAGTCTCCTTTTAATCCTAGCCCCAAAGTTCTAGTTAGAACAGACTCTAAGCTGAGAGTGATGGTATAGTCTAACATGCGTCGGTCAGTGCATTCCTCAGACTCCTTACTCTCCTGGACTAGTGCCGGGAGGGGGGAGAGCTGTTGTAATTTCTCAAAAACCTAACCCTAACCCTAACCCTATATACATATTTGCTATGTCTGTAATGTTGTATCATCCTTTGAAGCTGTATATTTGAAATATTCTGCTGTATGTGTGCAAGATGGAACTTGCTTGGAATTCTACTTGTGATAATTAAGGTTTATCTGAGATAATTGTATTCAGCTGATTGTCCTTAATTGCTGACCCGCTTAAAAAGGGTGAATGTTGTTTGCTAAGTGAGCACTGAAGATAGCAATGTGCTGAAACGTTTGCTTGCTGGTGTCTATTTGTTTTTAACTCGCATGCGCTTTGCACTTTTTGCACGATGCAATTTATAAAATAAACAAAAGTTTTTGTAGACTTTTCCAGTCTTGAGTGGATCAGTGTGCGGTCAGCCACCCTTTTTGTTCATAGCGCTTTATAGAAATACAAACTTTCAAAGCAGCTTTACAGTGATAACAGGAAAAATGATTAATTTCACCTGTCGTTCATCTGAAGTCCGTTTAGTGTTGATTCAGTTCCGTTGTAAAGATCGTCAATTAATAAATCAGTTAATTTCATCTATAAAGTAGTTCTGCCAAAAATGATGTAATAGTCCACCTCAGTTCAGTGCTCATACAACAGCATCAGTACAGTCCCAGATAGCATGGTGACATTGATACAACGTTAAGTTTTGGTAGAGATTGAAATTTCAGTGCTTTAAGAATGATGGATCAGCATTGAAATTTTGGCCATGTCCAAACTAATGTTTTCGTTTAAAAACTTATATTTTTCTCTCCGCTTTGGCCTTCCGTCCACACTGAGACGGCGTTTTTATTAATGAAAACAAAGCTTTTTTGAAAACGCACTCCAAAGTGGATACATTTTGAAATTGCCGTTTTCGCGTTGTAGTGTAGACTGTGAAACCGGTGATATTTAAAAACGATGATGTAAATTTAGTCATGTGACGCATACTGTACCAATAGATATTCATGTTTATACCAGTATTGTGCCTGTTATGGGCTATTCACTTTCACACTGTTGCTAAAAATATTCTACATTGCACACTCTTCATATCACAGTCCTGCAAAGATGACAGAATTTACTCACATTTGCTGTCCAGCGGCAATACATGAGAGCAGTTTTAGCGTTTTAGACCAAATTTTGGTGACTGCGTGCGACCTGGACCGCATCAGTGAATGCTGAGATATTTTACTAAATAAAATTATCCTGTCAGAAGAATTGCGCGATAACTTCATTATTTATTTTTCCATCTAAATCATTTCAGTGATCTTTTGTGGGGTTTTACGCATGCGCAGTAAAGGTGTATTTAGCGTTTTCAGGGGTTTTTCAAAAGTTTCTCATCCACACTGAAACGTCCGAAAACGCCTGAAAACGCTAGTGTGGACGGAGAGCGTTTATAAACGAAAACGCCGTTTTCAAATGTATCCGGATTAATGTAGACGTAGTCTTTGATGAAAGTCAACAGCACACATGGGTGGAGACAGTGACATTGAACTAACAGTGATTTGTAGTTGATAAGCACAGATCATTCAGGCATGTATCTCTGCAGAACACATCAGTGGGGCGTTTCAAACACGAGGGGCATTTTCAACCGATGGACCTGATTTGCTCTAATCCACTGGGGGCTTGGTTTAGGGGTGGGCCTTTATGATTTTAGCAAGTCTGTTAAAAATGGTTGAAAAACGTCAGTTGTAGCTTGAAATTAGCCACTGATTGGTAAACGCTCATTTTGGTTTTGCATGTGCACTTCTCAGTAGTTTAATTGACGCTTCCTCATTAGAGAGAAAACTACACAGAAGTCTTGTTTGTTGAAGCGCCTGACATACTTACATGACTTCTCTAGCACAGTTTCAAACAATGGTGCATCTATCTAATTTTTTCTCTGTTCCTTTTCTTTTGGGTGCTTGTTATTTGGGTTTGATTTGTATTGTTACTGAGTGTATTTAGATACATTAAAACAAAATGTATTAAAGTGTTTGAATCTTGCTTTAGTAAAGTTTATTAGGAATTTCCTAAATAAAGTTATAACATAATTTAACACATTTCTTGAAGTGCAGGAGACATGAACATGAGCAAGAATGTCACACTGCACACATAGCCCATGTCTTCATCCATCAGTGCTTGCAGAGCACATTACTCCTTTAGTAGGAGTGAAGGCAGATGAAGTTCAACATTTTTTAATTTAATAAAAAAAAAAAAAAAAAATTGAAGCACCCTCCTGATAATGCTGATATTGATTATACGAGTTGTTGTCAACAGCATAGTCACTTGACCTGAAACATGATGCTATCCTGTGCCTTATCTCTGCTTAATCAGGTAATCATTCATATTCCTGATTCACTATTAACCCCCTGAGGTCGGCTATCGTGCCGGCGCGATAGGCTCGTTTTTTTCAGATCAGTGCAAAAGAGACTCAAAATACTATGTTGATTTTGATCTTAAATGCTTGTGTTGTACATCAATAAAAACAGTTAAATGTCTTCTTTTATTTGTGTACACTCATAATATAAACAAAATGTTGTGTTTTTCGTAAAACAAAGAAAATAAACATGATGCACGTTCTGCTGTCTCTCTCAATGTGAAACTCATTCTGAAACGCGACAGAAAATGACCTGTAACTCAGCGAATGTTTGTCACATAGACTTGAAAAGCATTTCTATACAACGCTTGGAGTCTCTATTTTATGTAAAGTATGTAAATTATTTAAAAAACAAATATTCTCTGTTTAAGTAATCCGTATGAAAGCAGCGGCATGTACAGTTTCTCAAACGCGTCCTAATTAACTCTAATGTGACCACGCCCACGCGCCCACGAGCGATTGACATGCTAATGATCCACGCAGACGAACGCAGACCTGTAAACGCCCTCAGTACCTCAAAACAAAGAATCAAAGACTTCGGTAACTTACTCCTCTGCTTTTCATCGAGTTTGGAAGACTGTGTTTGTGCTGTGCTCTGCTGTTTCACTTGGATTTACCTCAGAAGAATTAGAAGAACGCGATTTGAAGACAAGAAAGATGTAAGGTAAGAAATTCTTAATTATTAGTTTATGTTATTGTTGCATAAACTTCACATTGCAGTTGAACTGTTGCTAGATATAAGGTGAATATTATAATATTTAGACCCGTGTTTACTATACTGTGTTTGTGGATATCTGCTCAAACGTAGATATGTATAATATGGTAACCATAATGCGCTCTGCGTTTGAATGTATCATATTTTGGAGCGCGCTGTGGGTTTGAATGTATCATATTTTGGAGCGCGCTGTGGGTTTGAAAAGCAAAACGCACCAAACAAAGGCTTCATGTTACTCTAATCTCATTTCATATCATCATAACGAATGGAAACATTTGAAGTAAAATATGATAATCAATATATTTTTCTCTAACGTAGTTGTTACTGAAATCTTCTGGAAGATTTATAGGCTGCTATAGGTTATTGTTATTATTATTTTATGCAGCACTGCACGTAGCCTATGCCTACAAGGCACAACAAACCTGGTGTTCATTATACATTATTGGAAACATTTGTGTGTGTATTCTGTGAATTTTAAAAAGCAATTTTAACCAGAAAAATATAAAATCTATTCCCAAAATCGTGCAGCCCTATAGTTTCTCTTGATATTAGTATGTTCGCAGGTATTTTTTTTTATTTTTTTTTACAGGGACCAGATGCCACTGAGTCCTGCTGACTTCAACATTCACATGAGTCTCTGTACATGAACATGGTAAAGTGAAAATCAAACACCTTGGAAATGAAAGGTATGTACAATGTTTTTAGGAATGGCACAAAGGTTTCTGTCTTTGGATCATTGTTTTCAATAATGTGCTTTTTTGTCATTTGTTGTGTATCTTTGGATTATGTTGTTGTAAATAAATCCAAACAATCTAAAAGCCATTCTTTTTTAAATCTCCTCATTCTTTGTGCAAGGTTGCTCAGAATGATAGGGCCTGATAGCTCCTAATAGGGCATTAGGGGAGTGTCTTTGTCTTTCTCAGGTGTGAAAGCCATATATATTAATGACGTGATCACGCCTCTTCGCATAAAGCTTTCTTACACAAAACACGTCTTACAAGTTAAAATCAATATATTGTCTTATCTGAATGAGCAGTCAGGATGATTTTCACATAGTTTTGGAGCAAATATTCTAGGCTACGTGATACAATTTTCAAAAGTCTTGTGAAGAAATAATCAGTATGGGTTTCATGGCCTTGAAGTGACACATTTTTTTTGTATTTTCACAAACCATGCATAAATGTCATTATCTCAAAACTACAAACTTTTACATACATGCCACTCTCTGCACTGGCTACCTCTAGCTGCTCGCATCAAGTTCAAGGCACTGACGCTTGCTTACAGAACTATCACAGGCTCAGCTCCCTCCTACTTTCACTCACTCCTACGAGTCTACATCCCTACCAGACACCTACGATCGGTCAACGAGCGACGTCTCGTGGTTCCATCACAGAAAGCCACAAAATCACTTTCCAGAACATTCTCATTTACAGTTCCATGCTGGTGGAACGCTCTCCCCACCCTCATCCGGAATGCAGAATCCCTGACAACATTCAAAAAACAGCTGAAAACCAATCTCTTCCGTGAGCACTTAACCTTATAGAAAAAAAAAAAAAAAAAAAAAAAAAAAAAAAAAAATCCTTTCCCTTTGAAACATCACTTATCAGGCTTATGCTACTCTGAATAATACCTGAACTTCGTATTTTGAGCACTTCCTGCGTTGTTGTTGCTTTTGCCTCTTTATGATGACTCGCTGAACTTAGTCCTAATTTGTAAGTCGCTTTGGATAAGGGCGTCTGCTAAATGACTAAATGTAAATGTAAATGTACTGGTATATTATTGTAGCAGAGTTTGTGCTAAATACAGTGTAATCAGACTTTAGCCATGAAAATGTCACAAGTAACAGAAATAAGCACAAATGTCAGAGCATGTCAGAACACCTCCAGGGCCAGAAAACAGCTCAGACCCCAGAGGGTTAATGTAACTGATTTGTATGCAACTACATCCATAGTATTTTCTTCCTGCTATGGAAATCAATAGCTACTGTCAACTGTCTGGTTATCAACATTCTTTGTGTTCAACAGAAGAAAGAAACTCATACAAGTTTGGAACAACATGAGGGTGTTTTCTTGGCATTTCAGGTTAACCCTCTGGGGTCTGAGGTGTTTTCTGGGCCCTGGAGGTGTTCTGACATCCTCTGACATTTGTGCTTATTTCTGTTACTTGTGACATTTTCATGGCTAAAGTCTGTTTACACTGTATTAAGCACAAACTCTGCTACAATAATATGTCAGCAGCATGTATGTAAAAGTTTGCAGTTTTGAGATAATGACGTTTATGCGTGGTTTGTGAAAAATAAATAAAACATTGTCACTGAAATAAGGTCATGAAACCCATATTGATTATTTCTTCACAAGACTTTTGAAAATTGTATCACGTAGCCTAGAATATTTGCTTCAAAACTATGTGAAAATCATCCTGCATACTCATTCAGATAAAACGTCTCTGTTACATATGGTAATCCTCGTTCCTTGAGGGAGGGAACAGAGAGGTACGTCGTGGTGAATGACGAATAGGAATCTTGCTAGAGAGGCGAATCTACTTCGAGTGAAACTAAACGACCCAATGCATATTGCCGTGCAATCATTTGCATCAGCTGTGCAGCCTCGCAGCGCGGGTATTTAACGAGCAGCTGGTGCGATTGCACTTCAGTTTTTTGCTGAGGAGCCAGGCCGGTGAGCTGGCTGCCCCAGCGGGTCGCAGCAGATGTGGCGACGGGACGTACGTCTCTGTTCACTCCCTCAGGGAACGAGGGTTACCATATGTAACCGAGATGTTCCCTATCGTCCGGTCACTACGACGTACGTAGTGGTGATCGACGAATAGGAATCCCTACCAAAGCGCCACAGCTGCTGGACCCCATCCAGCGCCCTGTGTAAGCCTCCACACCTTCTTGCCTGGAAGGACGATAGGAGAGGGCTTACACCGAGAGTATCCGTCACTGTTGTTCCGTGATAACCCATACAGTGAGATTATTGGATAACACTGGGAAAGCGTCACATTCTTAAGGAGAGCCACATTCTTAAGGAGAGTTATATGGGAATAGACATATGGACTAATCTGAGTGTTGTACTGCATATGCATAATGGGTGACTTAGCCCAAGGGAAAGACACAGGCTTCCGTTTAGGAGCAGCCATGGAGAATATACACATATGGGATCCCCGTAGGGTCACACACATGGGACCCAGCCTAGACCCGGTTCTCAAGGATTCAGCAGATAAAGGCCTGGCACCGGACGCTCCGCCATGTCTGGGCCGAGGGTGTTTGGAGGACTCAACAGGTTTTGACTCTGGAGCAATAAGGGTGCACAGTAGGATGCAGCAAGCCGACAGAGCCGGTACTCACAGTGCTTCTACCCGTTTAGGGCGAGAACACGGGAGGACACCGGCTCTACAGATAGGCTATAGTATCTAGCGAACGTGTTAGGAGTCGCCCAGCCTGCAGCTCTACAGATATCTGTTAGCGAGGGGCCACGTGCCAGCGCCCAGGAGGATGCAACGCCTCTCGTGGAGTGTGCATGCAACCTGAGCGGGCAGGGCACGCCTTGAGCTTGGAAGGCGGTGGCATCCACTATCCAGTGGGCCATCCTCGGTTTGGAGACAGCCTTTCCCTTCTGCTGGCCTCCGTAACAGACAAAGAGCTGGTCTGAGGTCCTAACGCTTTGAGTTCTGTCCACGTACATACGCAGAGCGCGAACGGGACAGAGCAAAGCCAGGGCTGGGTCTGCCTCCTCCAGGGGCAGCGCTTGCAGGTTCACTACCTGATCTCTAAAGGGAGTGGTAGGAACCTTGGGCACATAGCCAGGCCGGGGTCTCAGTACAATATGTCACCCGGCCCGAACTCTAGGCACGATTCGTCGACCGAAATGCTTGCAGGTCCCTCTTGATCGAGGCCAGTGCAATCAGCAGCAAAGTCTTCAAAGAGAGAAGCTTTAAGTCTGCTGACTGCAAAGGCTCATAGGGAGCATCCTGAAGTGCTCGAAGCACCAGGGAAAGGTCCCAAGAGGGTATGGAAGGGGGGACGAGGAGGATTTAATCGTCTCGCCCCCCCTAAGGAACCTGACGACCAGGTCGTGCTTTCCTACTGTTTTGCCATCTATGTGGTCATGATATTCTGAAATAGCGGCAACATGTACTTTGAGGGTGGAGGGAGACAGCCTTCGCTCCAACCCCTTGCTGCAAGAAGGAAAGCACTGACCCTATCGAACATCTTCAGGGGTCCTCTCTGCGAGAAGAACACCACTCGACGAACAGGTTCCACTTCAAGGCGTACGCACGTCTCGTAGACGGCGCTCGCGCAGAAGTGATGGTGTTAAGTACCTCTGGGGGTAAGTCACCTAGAACCTCCGCGTCCCGTCCAGGGACCAGACATGGAGTTTCCAGAGGTCCGGATGCGGGTGCCATAGGGTGCCCCGTCTCTGAGTCAGAAGAACCTTCCTCAGAAGAATGGGCCAGGGAGGGACTGTCACGAGGGGCAGTCCGGGTGGGCCAATAAGGAGGCACCAGAAGCACCTGCTCCTCGTCCTCCCTGACTTTGCACAGGGTCTGTGCAAGTAGGCTCACTGGGGGAAATGCATATTTGTGGAGGACCCGGGGCCAGACTGTGTGCCAGTGTGTCCGTGCCGAGTGTTCCCTCAGTCATGGAGTAAAACAACTGGCAGTGGGAGGTCTCTGAGGAGGCAAACAGGTCTACCTGAGCCTCCCCAAACTCTCTCCAGATCAGCTGAACCACCTGGGGGTGGAGTCGCCATTCTCCCGGAAGCACAGCTCGTGATAGCTCGTCGGCCACACGGTTGAGCACACCGGGGACATACATGGCTCGAAGCGACCTCAGATGCTTCTGACTCCAGAGGAGGAGATGGCGGGCGAGTTGCGACATGTGACGGGAGCGTAGACCACCTTGTCGGTTGATGTATGCAACGGTCGCAGTGTTGTCCGTACAGACCAGTGATGCCGTGATGCCACGCCCATCTCGGGACTCGGCCGTGAAGCCAGTGCTGAAGCGGTCTCATATGGAGCAGCCCGAGTGGAGTTACCGTTGCTACCGCTGCCATATGCCCCAGGAGCCTCTGAAAGAATTTCAGTGGGACCGCCGTCCTGCCTTTGAACGTGTTCAAGCAGTTCAGCACTGACTGAGCACGTTGCTCTGTGAGGCACGCTGTCTGTGCGACCGAATCCAACTCCATACCGAGAAAAGAGATCCTCTGCACAGGGGCGAGTTTGCTCTTTTCCCAGTTGACCTGAAGGTGGCTGAGGTGCCTGAGCACAAGGTCCCTGTGTTCGCATAACTGATCTCGAGAGTGTGCTAGTATGAGCCAGTCGTCGATATAGTTGAGAATGCGAACGCCCTGTTCTCTCATGGGAACAAGGGCCCCCTCCGTGACTTTCGTGAAGACACGGGGAGACAGGGCCAGCCCGAAGGGCAGAAACGGCCTGTGTCGAGGAAGAATCGAGAAAGTACGCGTCCTTCAGGTCGAGCGCTGCAAACCAATCTTGGGGACGGATGCATTCAAAAATGCGTTTCTGCATGAGCATGTTGCACGGTAGCTTGTAAAGACTCAGATTCAAAACTCGCAGGTCCAAGATCGGTTGTAACCCACCACCTTTCTTGGGTACAATGAAGTAGGGACTGTAGTGCCCTGACCTCATATTGGCTGGAGGGACCGGCTCTATCGTGTCCTTTGCCAGTAGGACTGCGATCTCCGCGCGCAAGACATGGGCATCGGCTGCTCTCACTGTAGTGGAGTGGATGGCCCGAAACTTGGGAGGACGCCGGGCGAACTGAATCGCATAGCCGAGCCTGATGGTCCCAATGAGCCAGCGAGACGGACTGGGGAGCACTAATCAGGCTCGTAGAGACCGTGCAAGCGGGACCAAAGGGACCGTAGGCGTACCCGGAGTGGGGCAGCGAGGTGGAACACAGGGGCTCGGCTCGGGAGGCTCTTTCTGGGAGGCGGAATTTTGAAGGACCAGCAATCCCATCCAGAAGCTGCACAACTTGTGATGCGCTAGAGAGGGAGGGGCCCTAGGGGGTTGGTTCCCCGAAGGAGAAGCCCTCAGCTCTCAGATCACCCAAGCCATTCTACTGAAGTAGACCTCTCCTGGTGGCCACCAGGGAGGGCGCTACAACGCAGAATAGACAAGGAGACCGCGCACCTAGAGCGGCGAGTGAGCGCTGGGTTGCCGTGACCACCCGCGCTACAGCCCAGCAGCTCGGCAGCACACGACATGCTGAGGAACGAGAGATCTCAGCAGCCGATGCCCAAGCTCTCGCCGATCTCCACGGTCTCCCAGAGTGTCGAGCAGACCTGCAGCTGTGCTTTTACACACAAGCAGCAGCTGGCCAACAACAGAGGGGACTCAAGCTTTCCGGAGAAAGAAGAGTTGACCGGCGTGTCGACGTGGTCATGTTCCCGTGCGAAAACATGAACCACCCACGAACACAGTCTCACATGTTTCCCAGGCATGTGAGACAGTGATCGTGGCCGTCAGTGAGGACAGGAAACAACCGCAACCAGAAACACACGGGTGGAATGTCATCTTTAAAAAGACACAACTCACACCCATGTAAGCTCTTTCAGGGGAATACTCTCCTTGGTACTGAAGCATGCAGGGGAACGGTCGCAGCGGACACAGACAGGAATATGCAACCTGTCGTGCGCTGTCTCTCTTCACGGCAGTCTTACCAGCCGTAAGAACGTCTATTCAGCGCTCTTGGCGCACCGTTACCAGCTGTGAAAAAAGCTTTTTTTTTTGCTTTTTTTTTGCTCAGTAACACAAAAACAAAAGAGAGAGAGAAAAAGAATGTCGACCCCACTGCGGCGCTGTATCGCCCGCACCAGACACGAGAGATCATCTTGAAGAGCTTGCTCGTTGTTTGATCACTCAGTAGATTAAACAGCATCGAAATGCTCAGCTCCGAAGCAAAAAGCTGAAGTGCAATCGCACCAGCTGCTCGTTAAATACCCGTGCTGCGAGGCTGCACAGCTGATGCAAATGATTGCACGCCAATATGCATTGGCTCGTTTAGTTTCACTCGAAGTAGATTGGCCTCTCTAGTGAGATTCCTATTCGTCGTTCACCACGACGTACGCCGTAGTGACCGGACGATAGGGAACAATATATTGATTTAAAATTTGTAAGACATGTTTTGTGTAAGAAAGCTTTATGCGAGGAGGCGTGAACTTTATTTCACACCTATTTCAAGGATATTTCACACCTGAGAAAGACAAAGACCCTCCCATAATGGCCCTTTCAGGTGCTATCAGGCCCTATCATTATGAGGAACCTTGCACAAAGAATGAGAAGAACTGTGAACATGCTGATATCAAGATAAACTATAGGGCTGCATGATTTTGTGAATAAATGTTAGATTTTTCTGGTTAAAATAGCGATTTAAAATGTACAAAATATCTATATATAAAATGAACACCACGTTTGTTGTGCCTTGTAGGCATATACGTGTAGGGCTGCATAAAATAATAATAACAATAGCCTATAGCATGCAGCCTATAAATCGTTACAAAGGAACACTTCAGTAACAACTACACTAGAGAAAAAATATATGGATTATCATATGTTACTTCAAATGTTTCCATTTTTTATGATGTTATGAAATGAGATTGGAGTAAGAACATGAAGCCTAATGTTTGGTGCGTTTTGCTTTTCAAACGCACAGCACGAGTGACTCAAACACACTGTGCGTGCAGAGACCATTTATTGAAGCGATTGAGCCGCTCCAAACTATGAAACATTATTGTTACCACATTATACATATCTACGTTTGAGCAGATATCCACAAACACAGTATTTAATAGTAAACACGGTTCTTAACATTATAATATTCACCATATTAGAGTAAACACTCAAACTAGCCTACTTTTATTTCATGCTGTGTTTTATTATCGAACATAAAAACATCCTTGTGTTGTACATGTATATAAATTTAGTATTGAAAGGTTGCTTACATATTTCAACATGTTTCTGTCTATATAGCCTATATTAAATATACATAAATTTTAGTCTGGCACCAGTTTAACAAGTAGCTACAATGTAAAGTTTATGCAACAATAACATGCTTACTATTATGAGTGGAAATTTCTTACCTTCTTAAAAATCTTTCTCATCTTCAAATCGCATTCTTCTAATTCTTCTGAGGTAAATCCAAGGTAAACAGGACAGGACAGCACAAACACAACGTGTCTTCCAAACTCGATGAAAATCAGAGGACTGATTAAGTCTAATGATTTATTTAGAGGTGATGAGGGTGTTTACAGGTCTGCGTTCCTTTACGTGGACTATTTGCATGTCAATCGCTCGTGCGCGCGTCGTGGGTGTGGTCACATTAGAGTTACTGAGCACAGACTGAAGAAACTGTACATGTCGTTGCTTTCATACGGATTACTTATATAATTCATATAATTTCATATGGATTACTTCATATAATTTACATCATTAAAAAAAGAGACTTCAAGCTTTGTAAAGACATACTTCTCAAGTCTGTGTGACAAGCATTCGCTGAGTTACAGATAATTTTCTGTCGCATTTCAGAATGAACTTCATATTGAGAGAGATGGCACAACACGCATCATGTTTATTTTCTTTATTTTACGAAAAAAACAACATTTTGTTTTTATTATGAGTGTACACAAATAAAAGAAGACATTTAACAGTTTTGAATGATGTATAACACTTATATGTAAGATCAAAATCAACAGAGATTTTGAGTCTCTTTTGCACTGATAAGAAAAAAAGCGAGCTGGTATTGCCGGCGCGGCCGCCGACCCCAGGGGGTTAAAATTGGCAGTCCTGACGTCTTGTCACGAGCCATAATTGGCACTCTGAGCAAATTACAGTGTCTCACATCGTACTTGTGAGTTCACACACCTCTTTAATGTTATACTTTGTGATCTCTGACTGTCAAAGTTGGACATCATTAGTGCTGATGCGAATAACAATCTTAGAGTATTTACGTTTAGCATTAGCCAGCACTTTTTTCAGCACAAATTTGATTTGATGTCAAACATCAAACATGTGACTATGGTGGCTGGTGTCTCTATTTTCACATTCCGTACAATACAATTGTCAATAACTAGGACACTTTCAACAGGAATTCAACGGGTCACTGAGTGGGGAGAACCTGTTTGATGTACTAATTGGAACAGAATTATAGTCCCGCAACTGCTATCTCACAGTCACCCAGTTGACCTGCTGCGGGGGCTCTACAAATGGAACCGGACAATGTACGGGGCTCGCTAAGGTAGTCGCATCCAAAGCAGTAGCTATAGCCCTTGCATTCTTATGATCCTCTATTGAAGTTTGGATCTGTGTCTCTAGTTCTGCAATCTCCCTGCATTTATCACATGAGTAACCCTCACTGCTGACAGAGAAGGCTATGTGGCAGGTAGTGCAACTGACAATAACAGGAGAAGATGCCATGACTCACCATGTTTGTTGACTGATTCCAAGTCCCAACTTGAGATCCTTTTCGATGCCATCACCTCCTCTCTGTCTCACTTCACTTCTTGTCCGCTCTCTGTACTGTAGGATTGAGGCCCTGAAGCCCAGAAAGCACCCAGAACCTCTTTTTTAGAGCCAGAGTCCTCATTGTCAGATTTGCAGTCTGTGTCAAGGTCAGGTGATGGGCGCTGGTCATGGATGACATTTTTAATGGTGTTTTTTTTGATAGTCTCAGAAAAAAAAGGTACAAAAGCTGTCACTAGGGCGATACCCTTTCAAAGGTATATCTCTGTACCTTTTTTGCCCCTAAAGGTATATATTGGTACCTAAAGTGTAAATATTAATACCTAAATGGTATTAGTAACTTTGTGAAAGGGTACTGTCCCAGTAACAGCTTTTGTACTTTTTTTTTCTGAGAGTGCAAAAAATCAGTGTTTCGCTATGCATGTGGAAATTTAGCTGATCCTTGATGTGATCATGGGCAGCAACACAAAGTTGATTCTGGACTAATTTGATCTAATATATTTTTATAACTTTTCTGAAGTGGTTGTTTTGAACAAGTATTAATGTAGATTGTATTGTGCAAAACTAAAGTATTTGTTTCAACACTGGGTGCCTTTTACCCTGAGAGTGAGGTAAAAGGCATCTCTTGCCACCTCATACAGTTATATGTCCCACAGAATATAGCTCCAAAACACCTGCCTGGAAGTTTCTAGTAATCCTGAAGAGGTTCAGGTGCGTTTGACGCTCTGCAGGACAGTGGCCCTCCAGGAGCAGGATTGGACAGGCCTGTCTTAGTGAGCCCAGTCTTTTTTTTCTTTTTTTTTCTTTTTGCCATTTTGGTGTATTCAGTGTTTTACAGTCTCCAGGACAGGTTTGAGAAGTACTGCTCTAGACAATAAAACTGTGTACTGTATACTCACACTGCATCTAAAACAGAGTTTGCCACTGTGTCCTGTGAAAGCGCCCTCTGTATTTACAATATATTTGTTTGACCTCATATAACAGCTTGATTTAGACAGATTAGATATGCCATACATGCTTAATAGGCCTTACTTTTTCTGTCACTCATCAAAACAGAAATAAAGAAAGCTACAGGCACACTGGGTTCCCACTCATTCCAGCAAAAAATGGCTTCTATTGCGAGGACCCGACACATCACTGAGAGCTGTGAGCCTAAACTCAGTTGGGATTGTTTGACACTGTTCACTGAATCATGAACATCTTCTCCCTCAGAACTTTATGAAACTGAATGCACTAGATTTCAAAGGAAACAGAATTTATGGAAAATTTCTGCAAGTTCGAAATTAAACATTCTTCACGTTAATGTCATGCATATTATAAACTTTGATGAATTAAATGCTTTTTTAAATTTTTTTTTATTACATGCTTAACACTGTATAAATACAAAATAAGTTTATTACTAATTGGACGTCATACTGGTTAATTGGTTCATTCTTTTTTATAAGGCAAAAAAAAGAGATATGAAGAGCTTAATAATACTTATCATTAAAATGATTAAACATAACTCTTACCCATCATCAATCATTTAAGCTCATGTTGTGAAATTTGTCTCAATTGTTTTACTGTAAGTGCACAGTTACCATGGTCATGCATCAAAATATATTGTACATTGTTTTCTTCTAATAAAGTAGATTTCTTAAAACTAAAGATTATATTTGTAATAACTATTTTAGTGTGACAAATGTTACATTTACTTTTAACATCTACCTTCCAAGCAGCACCACTACAATTTTGCTGTGCTTTCATGTTCAGACATAGCAAATGGAGCAGACAGTGTCACTAACAAATATGCTCACAATATACATGTTAGACACCATATTCAAAAAACAGCTGTTACATGCCATCCAGTGTTCTATAAGGATGTGCTTAACAAAAACTCTATTTGATTTGGAGACACATTATCTCATTTACATTTGCATGAGAGTGTAAATTATCATTTCTCTTCTGGGAACAGATTTAAGTATGCCGATGAAGGTTCAAATATTTTCAGTGTCAAAATGTATTTTGCTGAGAGTCTGAACCATCGATAAAACATTGCATATATAAGTGGATTCATACCGGAATTCATGCATACAATCCAATCCATTACATTAATTATAAGAGAGTCATTTTCATTATGCCCCAAAGAAAGACTAGTTAAATAGTATGGCATCCAGCAAAGAAGATAAACCAGCACTACAATCCCTAAGGTTCTTGTAGCTTTTTTTTCTGATTTGGCCTTTTTGTCTGTGACTGAATTTAAATGCTTAGCTTGATAGTTTGCAACAAAGCAGATTTTAACATATAAAGGAATAATTATACAACAAGGAGCCACTAAACAAACAATGGAATCTAGTATTATATTTTCCAACTTAACAGAAAGAATGCATTCTCCAATACATGTGTGGTTCATCTCTGGATACATTACAAACTCATATAACAGATAAAAATTATATATGAATGAGAATAACCAGTTTACAATAATTGAAACAACAGCTCTGTTATTACTGACTCTTATTGGATATCGCAAAGGGTCATTCACAGCAATGTATCGATCCACAGAAATAATAATCATATTACCAAGAGATGCTGTGACAACCACATACAGAATAAGAGGAAATATTGAGCAAAATATTTCTCCAAAGTACCAGCATGGCTCAATCAGTTTCATTCCCTGCACTGGCAAGAGAATCAGTCCTGTGATCAGATCAGCCACTGCCAAAGAGAAGATCAGCACATTGGTGGGAGTGTGGAGCTGCTTGAAGTGCGAGATGGAGATGATCACCAACAGGTTTAGAAACACGGTGAACACTGATGTTACAGCGATGAAAATGTACACAATAATGTACTCTGCTTCAGGTCGGATACTTCTGGTACAAGACAAATTGTTGTTTGGAAAGCAGTATTGGATTGTTTGATTGTCCATGTTTGTCAGTCCCCAGTTAGACATTTCCATGATAGATCTATCTTGGAGAGTAGACTCTGTGTGAAGATGCTTGCCACTAATATGACTCAGTTTTATATTTATGGAAGCTCAGCGACCACCTCATTTTACCATGATGTTTGAATATCCAGCTATCAACCAACCCACTACTACAATATTCATAGACCTATCAGATCTAATCTGATCTATATTCTAAAAAACATTTCATAAAAGACTGGTCCTTGAAAGCTTTTATATGGTTATATACATAATACCAATTAAAGATAGAAGTTAAGTGAATTTGTTTTAAAATATTTATCCCAGTATAAGACCAATCAGGTAAATGACTCAGGATTCAATTGCAAGTGCAATAAAACAGTTAATTTCAGAAAGAACTTGAAATAAACAGTGCAATGGTCGTAAAGATGAAGGATGAAGATGATGAACCTTGGCAACGCAGGGACTACAATGGGCAGATGATGACAGAATATCCAAGGCAGAAGTCCATTGAGAGAAATCCACAAGGAAGGTTCAAATAATCCAGGAAACAGGCAGGAACTGGGACTGGAGCACAGGACACAGAAGACAGGAGACACTGCACAGAGAACGAGTAGTGAGCAAAACAACGATCCGACACGGAATGAACAAACAGAGGCCCAAGATATAGCGAGGCTGATGAGACGCAGGTGAGCCCGATCACTAATCAGCGATCATGGGTTTCCCAGCAATGCAGGTGATAAACACACACAATCACAGAAGACAGTAAGAAGCCACAGGCCTGCGAACCCTGACAGTACCCCTCCTCCTAGGAGTGCCTCTTGGTGCTCCCATGAGAACTTACCTGTCGAATGTAATCATCGATCAAGGAGTGATCCAATATGACTCTTGCAGGAACCCAACTTCTCTCCTCTGGACCGTAACCATCCCAGTCCACCAAGTACTGGAATCCGCGTCGGTGGGGATGGGTAGTTAATAGGTGAACAAAAAACGGGTTTTATTTTAGATGCATGAAAAACCGAATGAATTCTCGTGGACACCAGAGGAAGTTTGATGCGTACTGCCACTGGACTAAGGACTTCAGTTACAGTGAACGGGGAAATACATTTGGGAACAAGCTTATTACAAAAGGTGCGGAGAGGAATGTTCTGAGTAGAAAGCCACACTTTTTGACCAACTATGTATTCAGGAGGCTTTGAAGGTGGTGATCGGCTGGACCTTACTGCGAAGGGAACCGCAACCTCGTATTCCAGGTTATGAAAAATTGGTGGCTGCTAAACTACCTTCAAACGGAGAGAGGCTCGTGGACAATACTGGTAGCGAGTTATGCACATACTCAACCCATGAGAGCTGCTGGCTCCAGGAGGATGGATTCTGAGACACCAAACATTGCAACACCCATTCCAAGTCTTGGTTGGCCCTCTCAGTCTGACCGTTGCTCTGAGGATGAAAACCAGAAGAAAGACTAACCTTCACCCCCAGCAAACAACAAAACTCTTTCCAAATTTTGGACACAAATTGGGGTCCCCTGTCAGAGACCACATCCATCGGTAGGCCAAGCATGTGAAAAACATGGTCAATGACAGTAACCGCTGTCTCCCTGGCAGAAGGCAATTTAGGCAGGGGAATAAAATGGGCCACCTTCAAGAACCGGTCCACCACGGTTAAAACTACCGTGTTGCACTGGGAGGTGGAAGGCCTGTAACGAAATCTAGCGCAATGTGGGACCAAGGTCTTGAAGGGACAGACAGAGGCTGAAGGAGGCCCGCCGGGGGCTGATTGGAAGTCTTATCGACAACATAACCTGAGCAGGCCAAAACAAAATTATGAATGTCTCGAGCCACAGACTGCCACCAGAACCGCTTTTTAACCAGAAAAATGGTACGATTAACTCCTGAATGACAAGCGATCTCGGAACCCCAGCAGATAACATTGGACCGAAAATTCTCAGGCAAAACAAATGACTCGGTGGGCAACTGCACGGAGGCGTTACCCCTTGTAAGCATTGCGGACCTTCGATTCGATCTCCCACGTGACGGCACGATGGAATCGGGAGAGGATGGATGCTAGTAACGATCAAAAATGTGAGACAAAGCAAGGCTTGATGTTTTTAGAGCCCGGACGGTATGAGATAGAAAAATCAAAACTACTGAAAAAAAAAGCACCCACCGAGCCTTCCTAGAGTTCAAGCGTTTTGCGGATCTAATGTACTCAAGGTTCTTGTGATCGGTCCAGACGACGAGAGGCACCCCCGAGTCTTCCAAACAATGACACCACTCCTCCAACGCCAGCTTGACTGCCAACAGCTCTCTGTTACCAATATCGTAGTTACGTTCTGGAGGTGACAAACAATAGGAATAAAACGCGCAAGGGTGCATCTTGTCGTCCGAGGAAGAGTGCTGGGAAAGAACCTCAGACGCGTTGACCTCCACCACAAACTGACTCGAGGGGTCACAAGAATGGGAGCCGAAAAAAAAGCGGCTTTAAGTTGAAAAATGCAACTTCAGCTGCACTAGACCACCTGAACGTCACCCTGGTGGAGGTCAAGGCATTAAGAGGGGCGACCAGTTGGCTGTAATTACGAATGAACCACCGGTAAAAATTGCTCTGAAAACCAAAGCTCTGAAACCTCTGCAGGGCCTTGCGGGAGTCTGGGGTTGGCCAATCCACCACAGCCGGAATCTTGTCAGTATCCATGCGCACCCCCTCGGACGAGATGATGAACCCCAAGAACGGGACAGACTGTTCATGAAACGGCACAGCCCAAACGGCATGACCATATATTCAAAATGCCCCCTGGGGGTATTAAAGGTGGTCTTCCATTCATCCCCTTCCCTGATGCGTACCAAATGATAAGCGTTACGGAGATCCAACTTTGTAAAAAAGGAAGTCCCCTGCAACCGCTCGAAGGCTGAAGACATCAACGGCAAATGATACGTATTCTTTGCCATGATGTTATTCAACCCCTGATAGTCAATACATGGTCGCAGAGAACCATCCTTCTTATCCACGAAGAAGAACCACGCGCCAGCAGTAGAGGAAGAAGGGCGGATAATCTTGGCTGCAAGAGAATCAGAAATATATTTCTCCATGGCCTCCCTTTCAGGAGCGGAAAGCGAGTATAACTTGCCCTTAGGCGGAGACGTACCTGGCAATAGATCTATAGCACACTCATAAGGACGACGCAGAGGAAGAGAAGCAACTCGAGACTTACTGATCACTTCTTTCAGGTTCAGGTACTCTTCGAGCCCGTTAGGTAGTTCCATGGGTTCCTCCTGAAACACAGAACACGACACAGAAGAGCAAGCATACACCAAACAAGACTCATGACAATTACTGCTCCAGGAGCAAAGAGTGTTCCGTTGCCAATTAATGTGTGGGTTATGACGGGACAGCCAAGGGTGACCAAGGACCACGGGAGCCAGAGGGGAGTCAATTAACAGGAACCGGATTTCTTCAGTGTGATGAGCATGATGGAACCAGTAGACTGGGTGACCGCTGAGTGCATGGACCGATATGGGAAGAGGAAGCGTGATCACAAGAATCTCATGTTGTATGGCAAGCATGGCATAGATGAAATTACCCTCTGCTCCGAAGTCCACTAAAGCCTGACAGGTGTGGAATGTGGTGGCCCATTGTAGTCTGACCGGGAGAACAGTAGCAGAAGAGAATTTCTCAAAGAAAACTCCACTTGTAGTTGTTTTGAACAAGTAGTGACCCTCCTGAGTCTAAGGGTTTTTTGGGGTTCTTGAGATGTTTTGACATGCCCTGACATTTGTGTTTTTTTCAGTTGCTTATAAACATATTAATGGCAAAGGTGTCATTATTCAGCACAAACAGGGCTACCATAATATGTGAGCAACATGTAGGTACATGTTTGGATTTTTGAGAGAATAATTTTTATGCATGGTTATTGAAAAAACTAAAAATTAAAGTTTCTGAAATAAGGCCACAAAACACATACTAAATATGTGTCCACAAGACTTTTGACTAATAAATGTTATCGCCTAGAGTCTTTGCTTCAAAATTATCTGAAAATCATCCTGCCTAATCATTCACATAAAACAATACATTGATTTAAATTTTGTAAGACACTTTTTGTTTGGATAGGTAATATGCGTGGGGGCACAGTAATACCATGGTCATTGAACCAGGTTTTGGTTATTTCGGCAGTGTGGGCAGGTGCAAATCCTGCTGCAAAATGAAGGAAGCATGAAGTGCTCTGAAAATGTCCTGGTAGACAGCTGCGGTGACTCTGGATTTAATAAAGCACAGTGGACTAAAGGCCTCTTTTCTGATGAGAGCAAATTTTGCATCTCATTTGGAAACCAAGGTCCCAGAGTCTGGAGGAAGAATGGAGAGGCACACAATCCAAGATGCTTGAAGTCCAGTGTGAAGTTTCCACAGTCTGTGTTGGTTTGGGGAGCCATGTCATCGGCTGGTGTTGGTCCACTATGCTGTCCACTCAACGCAGCCGTCTACCAGGACATTTTCAGAGCAATTCATGCTTCCTTCAGCAGACAAGCTTTATGGAGATGCTGACTTCATTTTCCAGCAAGATTTGCACCTGCCCACACTGCCAAAATAACCAAAACCTGGTTCAATGACAATGGTATTACTGTTTGATTTCATGTAATATTCAAATTTTTTTAAATCCTGTTTTCGTGGGTTTTATGAGCTGGAAGCCCAAATTATGTACAAATAAACAACTAAATACTTGAAATCGTTTAACTTGTGGGCCCTGAATCTATAATCTATGGAAGTTTAACGTTTTGAATGGAATTATGGAAATAAATAAACTTTTACATGATATTCAAATTTTTTGGAAAGGGTCTGTATGTATATATATATATATAATCCAAATATAAAAGAAAGTCAAAAGCACAGTTTTAGTACATAGTCATACCTGGAAACAAATCCTATTCAAAAAGGATATATGGGCCATTCTACAGAATTGGTTCAAAGTTAAAGTTGGAAACATCTTGAAACAAAATTATCTTTTTCCACACAAAAAATTATGCATGCAAATTTTATAATATCCAAGGTAAACATTTCCTAGTAATTGTGCAGTTAATTCTCATACTGTAAAATCGAGCAAAATCCGCCGGCGCGTTTGCCGACCCCAGAGGGTTAGATGTAGATGTAGATTGTGTTATGCAAAACTAAAGTGCTTGTTTCAATACTGGGTGCCTTTTACCCTGAGAGTGAGGTAAAAGACATCTCTTGTCACCTCATACAGTTATATGTCCCACAGAATGTAGGTCCAAAACACCTGCCTGGAAGTTTCTAGTAATCCTGAAGAGCAGGTTCAGGTGCGTTTGACGCTCTGCAGGACAGTGGCCCTCCAGGAGCAGGATTGGAACCATTTTTGAACCATTTTGGTGTGTTCAGTGTTTTACAGTCTCCAGGACAGGTTTGAGAAATACTGCTCTAGAAAATAAAACTGTGTACTGTATACTCACACTGCATCTAAAACAGAGGGGAATATGGAATGATGTAAGTAGGAGATTGAGTGCCATTGCGTCCTGTGAAAGCGCCCTCTGGATTTATATATACTGAACAAAATTATAAACGCATTATAAATGCTTTTGTTTTTGCCCCCATTTTTCATGAGCTGACCTCAAAGATTTAAGACTTTTTCTATATACACAAAAGGCCTATTTCTCTCAAATATTGTTCACAAATCTGTCTAAATCTGTGTTAGTGAGCACTTCTCCTTTGCCGAGATAATCCATCCACCTCACAGGTGTGGCATATCAAGATGCTGATTAGACAGCATGATTATTGCACAGGTGTGCCTTAGACTGGCCACAATAAAAGGCCACTCTAAAATGTGAAGTTTTATCACACAGCACAATGCCACAGATGTCACAAGTTTTGAGGGAGCGTGCAATTGACATGCTGATTGCAGGAATGTCCACCACAACTGTTGCCTGTGAATTGAATGTTCATTTCTCTACCATAAGCCGACTCCGAAGACGTTTCAGAGAATTTGGCAGTACATCCAACCGGCCTCACAACCGCAGACCAAGTGTAACCACACCAGCTCAGGACCTCCACATCCAGCATCTTCACCTCCAAGATCATCTGAGACCAGCCACCCGGACAATTTGGTTTGCATAACCAAAGAATTTCTGCACAAACTGTCAGAAACCGTCTCAGGGAAGCTCAACTGCATGCTCGTCGTCCTCATCGGGGTCTCGACCTGAATGCAGTTCGTCGTCGTAACCGACTTGAGTAGGCAAATGCTCACATTCGATGGCGTCTGGCACTGTGGAGAGGTGTTCTCTTCACGGATGAATCCAGGATTTCACTGTACAGGGCTGATGGCAGACCACGTGTATGGAGTTGTGTGGGTGAGCGGTTTACTGATGTCAATGTTGTGGATCGAGTGGCCCATGGTGGCGGTGGGGTTATGGTATGGGCAGGCGTATGTTATGGCCAACGAAAACAGGTGCATTTTATTGATGGCATGTTGAATGCACAGAGATACCGTGACGAGATCCTGAGGCCCATTGTTGTGCCATTCATCCACGACCATCACCTCATGTTGCAGCATGTTAATGCACAGCCCCATGTTGCTAGGATCTGTACACAATTCCTGGAACCTGAAAACATCCCAGTTCTTGCATGGCCAGCATACTCACCGGACATGTCACCCATTGAGCATGCAAAGGAGATATGTTGCACTGCATGAGGCAAATGGTGGTCACACCAGATACTGACCAGATACCCCCCCAATACAGTAAAACTGCACATTTTAGAGTGGCCTTTTACTGTGGACAGCCTAAGGCACACCTGTGCAATAATCATGCTGTCTAATCAGCATCTTGATATGCCACACCTGTGAGGTGGATGGATTATCTCGGCAAAGGAGAAGTGCTCACTAACACAGATTTAGATTTAGATTTGTGAACAATATTTGAGAGAAATAGGCCTTTTGTGCACATAGAAAAAGTCTTAGATCTTTGAGTTCAGCTCGTGAAAAATGGGGGCAAAAACAAAAGTGTTGCGTTTATAATTTTGTTCAGTGTATGTTTGACCTCATATCACAGCATGGTTTGGTGCGTAATATGAAGCAGATTAGATATGCCATGCATGCTTAATAGGCCTTACTTTATCTGTCACTCATCAAAACAGAAATAAAGAAAGCTACAGGCACACTGGGTTCCCACTCATTCCAGCAAAAATTGCTTCTATTGCGAGGACCCGACACATCACTGAGAGCTGTGAGCCTAAACTCAGTTGGGATTGTTTGACAATGTTAATGAATCAACATTTTCTCCCTCAGAACTTTATGAAATGAAACTTGAAATATTGTTCCAATACATATATATATTTGTATTATTCAGGAATGGAATGCACTACATTTGAAAGGAAACAGTATTTATGAAAAATTTCTGCAACTTCGCAGAATATTAAATATTCTTAAGATTAATGCATATTGTAAACTTTGGTGGATGAAATGCTTGTTTTAAATGTACATGCTTAACACACTGTAGAAATACAAAATGAGTGTTTTAGTAATTGGATGTCATACTGGTTAATTGGTTCATTCTTTTTTATAAGACAAAAATAGGCAGAAAACCAGAGATATGAAGACCTTGATAATAATTATCATTATCACATCACTCTTACCCATCATCAATCATTTATTGGTTTGTCATTATGCGTTGTGAAAAATATATTGTACCTTGTTTTCTTCTAATACTTTTCTTTAATTTAAAATAAAGATTATATTTGTAATAACTACTTTATTATGGAAAATGTAACATTTTCTGTTAACATCTACCTTTCAAACAGCTTTCATGTTCAGACGTAGCAAATGGAGCGGACAGTGTCACTCACAAATATGCTCACAATATACATGTTAGACACCATATTCAAAAAACAGCTTTTACATGCCATCCAGTGTTCTATAAGGATGTGCTTAACAAAAACTCTATTTGATTTGGAGACACATTATCTCATTCACATTTGTATGAGAGTGTAAATGATCATTTCTCTTCTGGGAACAGATTTAAGTATGCAGATGAAGGTCCAAATATTTTCTGTGTCAAAATGTATTTTGCTGACAGTCTGAACCATCGATAAAACATTGCATATATAAGTGGATTCATACAGGAATTCATGCAAACCATCCAATACATTACATTAATTATAAGAGAGTCATTCTGCCCCAAAGAAAGACTAGTTAAATAGTATGGCATCCAGCAAAGAAGATAAACCAGTACTACAATCCCTAAGGTTCTTGTAGCCTTTTTTTCTGATTTGGCCTTTTTGTCTGTGACTGAATTTAAATGCTTAGCTTGATATTTTGCTACAAAGCAGATTTTCACATATAAAGGAATAATTATACAACAAGGAGCCACTAAACAAACAATGGAATCTAGTATTATATTTTCCAACTTAACAGAAATAAAGCATTCTCCAATACATGTGTGGTTCATCTCTGGATACATTACAAACTCATATAACAGATAAAAATTATATATGAAGGAGAATAACCAGTTTACAACAATTGAAACAACAGTTTTGTTATTATTGACTCTTATTGGATATCGCAAAGGGTCATTCACAGCAATGTATCGATCCAAAGAAATAATAATCATATTACCAAGAGATGCATTGACAACAACATAAAAAATAAGAAGGAATATTGAGCAAAATATTTCTCCAAAGTACCAGCATGGCTCAATCAGTTTCATTCCCTGCACTGGCATGAGAATCAGTCCTGTGATCAGATCAGCCACTGCCAGAGAGAAGATCAGCACATTGGTGGGAGTGTGGAGCTGCTTGAAGTGCGAGATGGAGATGATCACCAACAGGTTCAGAAACACGGTGAACACTGATGTTACAGCGATGAAAATGTACACAATAATGTACTCTGCCTCAGGTCGGATACTTCTGGTACAAGACAAATTGTTGTTTGGAAAGCAGTATTGGATTGTTTGATTGCTCATGTTTGTCAGTCCCCAGTTAGACATTTCCATGATAGATCTATCTTGGAGATTAGACTCTGTGTGAGGATGCTTGCCACTAATATGACTCAGTTTTATACTTACGGAAACTCAGCGACCACCTCATTTTACCATGATGTTTGAATATTCAGCTATCAACCAACCCGCTACTACAATATTCATAGAACACTTAGATCTAATCTGATCTATATTGTAATTAACCTTTCATAAAAGACTGTACCTGAAGGCTTGTATATGGTTATACACATAATACCAATTAAAGATGGAAATTAAGTGGATTTTTAAAAATGTTTTATCCCAGTACAAGATCCATTGGAAGCACTGTATCTATTCCGCAAAGTCACAGCTGGTTTTAGGATTATGTTATGTTTCATCTTAAGCCGGGTGCACACTGTGAGATTATGGCCGCGATTTGGCCGTCTGAGACAAATTTAGCAAATCCTAAAAGAATCCTCTGATCCTAGGCTAAAATCTGAAGTCTTTGAACATTAGTTTGACATGTTCACTGACAGCCGATTAATGACCGTTGCGATAAAATTTTATCTCAGACGAAATTCTGGCAGTGTCAGAAGATTTGACTCACAGTCCTGCAGTGTGGCTTCTCCTAAGACGACCATCAAATTGTCTTCGTTTTTCAAGACAAGCCGTGACCAAAATTAACATTAGAGATTTCTTTGTAACCACCATTTCTATCCCACGTGTATTCCACTCTTGCGTGCGTCCGTTTTTAATGCGTCTTGACTGTTGTACAGTCTGACATTAATGATAGCTGAGATCTTACAGTGTGACATGGATACAGCGATGATCATGTTCGTACAGTCTGACAAACAACAATCCTAAAGGACGATAATAAATCGCACAGTGTGCACCTGGCTTTAGTTTTCTTTCTGTTCAGTCTCTGTTTGCCTGTTTTCCTTTGACCCAGTTCTCCTGTGTTAATTATTGTTTCATCTCATTCACCTGTGCCCACTTAATTAACTCATTAGCTCCTTTGTTTGCCCTTTTGTATATAAGCAGAGTTCTCCTTCATTCTTTGTCCTGAATTGTTTGACGTTTGTAGTAGTGTGGTTTCTCCTGTGTCTATCTGTCACGGGAAAGAGAACAGAAGAGGCAATAGCAAGTAAAACTGGTTTATTGGAGCGATAAACAGTAACCAGACTCAATGGAAGAAACACTGGAACAGTCAGATAGGTAGGGCAGGTTTGCAAATGAGCAACTCGGTCGTCCGAAGAGTCAGAAGAGTGAAGTAATAATCCCGGAGTGATGAAGCTGACGTGAAGACTGGAACTCAGATGAAAACAGGAAACAACGACGGTGAAACCTCCCACACGAAGAACAGGCTGGTAGCACGGAGACACAAGGAGGTACAGACACTGCACAGGGAATCATCCAACAATAACCATCTGACAAACACAAGATGCAAGAGGTGGGAATAAATAGGCGCTGGTGATCAGAATCAGCTGGCGCTGATTCTTCAGCAACCACGCCCACACACACACCCATGCACACACATAAACACAGCGCAAGGAAGAGTCAGTGAATTCATCAACCGTGACAGTACCCCTCCCCCTAGGAGCGCCTCCTGGCACTCCCAGGAGAACTTACCTGTTGATTGTAATCATCAATAAGGGACTGATCCAGGATGTCCCCAGCAGGAACCCAACTTCTCTCCTCCGCACCGTAACCCTCCCAGTCCACCAGGTACTGAAATCCGCGTCCCCTCCTTTTCGGGTCCAGAATACGATTTACCGAATACATTGGCTCCCCATCTACGAGTCGCGGCGGTGGGGGAACCGGGGCCGGCAGATTAATGGGAGAATAAGACACAGGTTTTAATTTGGATACATGGAACACGGGATGAATTCTCCTGTACGCAGGACGAAGTTTGAGTCGGACTGCCACCGGGCTAATGACTTTGGTGACAGGAAACGGGCCAATAAATTTAGGAGCTAACTTGTTAGAAACGGAGCAGAGCGGAATGTTCTTGGTAGAAAGCCACATTTTGGAACCGACGATGTATACGGGGGGTCTTGACCGGTGGCGATCGGCCTTAACCTTGGTGAGCGCCCCCACCTGGAGCAGAGTCTCACAGGCTCTGGTCCATGTGCGGTGGCACCTCTGGACGAAGGCGTGAGCAGAGGGGACCACGACTTCGGATTCCAGGCTAGAAAAAATTGGTGGCTGGTACCCTAAGCTACACTCAAACGGAGATAGGCCCGTAGATGACACTGGTAACGAGTTATGTGCGTACTCAACCATTGAGAGCTGCTGACTCCAGGAGGAAGGATTCTTAGACACCAAACATCGCAACATTCTCTCCAAATCTTGGTTGGCTCTCTCGGTTTGACCATTGCTTTGGGGATGGTAACCCGAAGACAGACTTACAGTCGCTCCCAGTAATTTACAAAACTCCTGCCAGAATTTGGACACAAATTGGGACCCCCTGTCAGAGACCATGTCCGTCGGGAGGCCATGTAAGTGAAAGATGTGATCTATGACAGTCACCGCTGTCTCCTTGGCAGAGAGTAATTTAGGCAAGGGAATAAAATGAGCCACCTTCGAGAACCGGTCCACTACGGTCAAAACGACCGTCTTGCCTTGGGAGGGCGGAAGGGCGGTAATAAAATCTAGTGCTATGTGGGACCAGGGTCTCGAAGGGACAGACTGCGGTTGGAGTAACCCATCTGGGGGTCGATTGGAAGTCTTACCAGTGGCGCAAATCGAGAAAGCCAAAACAAAATCTCGAATGTCGCGAGCCATCAATGGCCACCAGAATCGTTGCTTGACCAAAAAGCTGGTACAGTTTACTCCTGGGTGACACACCACGTTGGAACAATGACCCCATTGAATAACGTCGGACCGTAATTCCTCCGGCACAAACAACCGATTCGGTTGACAACTGGGCGGAGGCATTACCCCTTCTAATGCCGTCTTGACCTTCGATTCGACCTCCCATGTGAGTGTGGAGAGGAATAGAGTCTCGGGTAAAATGCACTCGGGAGTAGACGGGTGTTCGGATCGATCAAAAATACGAGACAAAGAATCGGGTTTGATGTTTTTGGAACCCAGGAGTACGGGGTACGAGAGGGAAAAATCAAAACGACCGAAAAAAAGTGCCCACCGAGCCTGCCTGGAGTTGAGTCTTTTAGCAGATTGAATGTATTCCAGGTTCTTGTGGTCGGTCCAGACGATAAAAGGTACCCCCGACCCTTCTAACCAATGTCGCCATTCCTCCAACGCTAACTTGACCGCCAACAACTCTCTGTTACCAATGTCATAGTTACGTTCGGTAGGCGATAATCGATGAGAAAAAAACGCGCAAGGATGCATCTTGTCGTCTGTGGAAGAGCGTTGGGAGAACACTGCACCTACCCCCTCCTCTGATGCATCGACCTCCACCACGAACTGACGCGAGGGATCAGGGGCTATCAGAATGGGAGCTGAAATGAAGCGGCTCTTCAGGTTAGCAAATACAGCCTCGGCTGTATCGGACCACCTGAATGTAGTTCTGGGGGAGGTCAAGGCAGTCAGAGGAGCGGCTAGTTGGCTGAAATTATGAATGAAACGTTGGTAAAAATTGGCAAACCCCAGAAACCTCTGTAGGGCCTTACGGGAATCTGGGCTTGGCCAATCCACCACAGCCTTAACCTTATCAGGATCCATACGCACTCCCTCAGACAAGACGATGTAACCTAGGAAAGAAACAGACTGTGCATGAAAAGCGCATTTCTCCGCCTTGACAAAAAGCCCATTCTCTAGCAACCTCTGAAGCACTCGTCGGACGTGCTGAACGTGTTCCCGGAGAGACAAAGAAAATATCAATATGTCATCCAGGTAAACAGATATGAACTGATCTACCATGTCTCTCAGCACGTCATTGACGAGTGCCTGGAAAACCGCTGGGGAGTTGGACAAACCGAACGGCATGACCAAATATTCAAAGTGCCCCCTGGTGGTGTTTAACGTGGTTTTCCATTCATCCCCCCTCCTGATGCGGACCAAATGATAAGCATTACGTAAATCCAATTTTGTGAAGACCGAGGCTCCCTGCAACCGCTCGAAGGCTGAAGACATCAACGGCAAAGGATAGGTATTATTTACCGTGATGTTGTTCAACCCTCGGTAATCAATACACGGTCGCAGGGAGCCGTCCTTCTTCCCCACAAAAAAGAACCCCGCCCCCGCTGGAGAAGAAGAAGGACGGATGAACCTGGATGCCAGAGAATCAGAAATGTATTTCTCCATGGCCTCCCTCTCAGGAACAGAAAGAGAGTATAACTTGCCCTTAGGCGGAGACGTACCTGGCAGAAGATCTATGGCACAGTCATAGGGACGATGCGGAGGAAGAGAAGCAGCTTTGGACTTACTGAACACTTCCTTCAGGTCAAGGTACTCCGCGGGCACGTTTGACAAATTCACCGGCTCCTCCTGCAAAACAGAACTGGACAACGACGAACCAGCAGACATTAAACAAGACGCATAACATTGAGTGCTCCAGGCAGAAACAGAATTATGTCCCCAGTCAACCCTGGGGTTATGCTGTACGAGCCAGGGATGACAGAGGACAATGGGGATGTGAGGGGAGTCCAGTAGAAGGAATGAAAGTTCCTCGGAATGATTGCCTGATGTGATGAGTGTTAACTGAATGGTGGTGAATGATATGGTAGGTAGCTCTTGACCATTGAGTGCGTTGACAGAAATCTTGTTGGTGAGTGGTATGGTAGGTATCTGAAGTTTGCGTGCCAGAGTCCAGTCCTTAAAATTACCTTCCGCTCCAGAGTCGAGAAGAGCTTGACAATGATGGGACCGAGTTGCCCATTGCAATCTCACCGGGAGGAGGGTGGAAGAGGGTTTCTGTATGGAGACCCCGCCTGACAGAATCCTCTTCTCTACTGCCGGGCCCGATCTTTTACGGGGCAGTTGTTGAGAAAGTGGCCCGCCCCTCCGCAGTAGAGGCACAATCCCCGCCCCTCCGCAGTAGAGGCACAATCCCCGGGACCTCCTTCTCTCCCTCTCCTCCCGGGAGAGCCGAGCTCGACCCACCTGCATGGGCTCGTGATCGTCGACGGGGCTGACCGCATCACAGCCGCTGGCCTGGGGGAGTCCGAAGGTCCAAGGAATCGGAGTCGTGCGGGTGCGTTGCTCTAAGCCAGGGGTCGGCAACCTTTTTGTCATAAAGTGCAATTTTTAAGTTTCCAAGTTCATCACTGTGCCACAACACACACATAGCCTATATATATATACACACACACTCATATAAATAGCCTACACAAACATTTTACATTTTCATAATGGCTTACACAGAAATGGTACAGAAATGTAAATATTTCTCTTGAAATTTGTTTTAGATTTAGATAGACAATTTAATAATATTTATAACTCCTAACTAGAGATGCACCGATTCCGATTTCCGATTTTTCATTGAGTTTGACCTGCCGATACCGATTTTTTTAGCCGATTCCGATTTCATTTTTTCTAACTACTTTACAGCACACACAAATATTTTTTTTCTATATTTTTTTATTTTTATAAAATACCATATCCTTTTACCCAAACTGAATAATAAAAACAAGTTTAAATGGGTAAATTTTATATAAATATTTTTGAGTCTTAATTTTCTTTTCTGACATAACCTAATCCAGTTCTTGTGGTCATTATTTGGGTAGCACACATATTCTGAATGCCTTCGGCAGAATTCAAATGAGCCATTTTAATCTAGATTAATCTAGATTAATTTCAAAATTAATCTAGATTAATCTAGATTAAAAAAATTAATCTATGCCCACCTCTAGTTTGTATTGGATTTCTTGAAATAATGTATCAATAGTAGGATTATAAATAGCAGTTATGATATTACATTCTGTGACAGTCTGTAGCCTACTTTTTATTCATTTAAATGCATTAAATTAACTTTATCAATTAAAAAACATGACATTGCCCTTTAAGCAAACTTGCCTGTAAAATGCAATATCTGAAAAAGTATATTAGATTTTCGTTATTTTATTTCCATGAACATAACTGCTGTTGCAAAACAGGCACGTAAAAAATAAATAAAAACAAGATGAAATGCATAAAGAACTAAGAACTCCACAAAACACATCTGGATTGAAGGCACGTCTGCCCGTTGATGGTCCTCGAGGGAGCTTCACCGAATATGTGAGGTGGGTGCTGGTGCAGTACAACTCACCCATCACCATCTGCATCTTTGATGAGGACATTGTCAGCCCCACTCTAGACCCAGATCCCAGCCAGCCATCAACCATGGCCCACCGCTGAATCGGATCCTAAGCCCGCCACGAAGTTTGAGCCAGAGTGATCGCCGAATTAATTGGAACCCCACCCACTCTCTCACCGCTGAGGTACATACACAGAGCTGGGTTACTGAGGAGTCATTTTGTGGTGAGCTGGATGTAGGGCTGTTGCGATAACCGCAATATTGTAGTACCGCGCTACTGACAAGCCAACCACAGAGGAATGCAAGTAACCGCATCAACCGCAATATTCAAGTTTTTTTTTTTCATAAGGCTATACCCTTCTTGTTTTGAACTTCGTGCCATGTGTATTAAATGTTAAATAAGCTAATAATGATAACAAGACTGTTTATCATGGTGATTTGTACAGAGGCTTCATGGATTTGCACTTAAGCCTAAACAGACAGCGACTGAGTGCGTGCCATTACCTTGAGGTCAAGTCAAGTCATATATATTCGTGAAAAGGTTGGCGTGTCCAAGGAAAGCGAAATATTTGTCGTATCATCCTTTTAACGTTGAAGGTATTACCATAATTAGCGGCAGCGCTGGTCAGAATTCCACAGCGCGAGGAAGCCGAAGGAAGAAAATCAGCGAGTCATGCATTGAATCAGTGCCATTGGTCTCTATTAAGTGAAGCTTCAGTGTTACCCATGTGACGCATTGCTGGTCAGCTGAGCCTTGAAAAGTGGAGCTCAAAGTTACAAATAATTAACACCTTTTTTCATTGCATCTATCTTTTAATCAATGAATCAGCGTTTTTGAACGTGTTCGTTGAATAAACGGTTTAACCCTCTGAGGTCGGAAAACGCGCCCCCGCGTTTTGCTGGATTTTCTTCACATTGTAGTACAATAAACTTGAATTACTCCGTCATTTATGGTTATACAGAAAAAAGAAATATAAAAAAAGAATCTGTGATATTTCTACTTTTGTATGTGTCCACTTACAATCAAATCAAAACATTGTGCTTTTGTAAAATAAAGAAAATAAACAGGGTGTGCGTTCTGCCTCTCCGTCGCGGTGAACTTTTTTTTCTTGAGCACGTCTATAAACTGAAACAAAACTCAGCGAATCCTTCTCACACATTTATGAGCCATACACCTTTATACACATTTAAGTGTGTACTTTTAAATGATCGGATTCAAACTGAAAACAAATATTCTCTGTTTAAGTAATTTGTAAAACCAACAGGATGTCCAGTATCTCAAACGCTTGCTAATTACTTTTAATTCGGCCACGCCCACTCGCGCAAAAGAGATTCACATGCAAATCTCCACATGGAACGCGAACGCCCTCGTTACCTCAAACACAAAACACCAAAAAACTTCACAAGTCTCTGCTTTTCGTCGAGTTTGGAAGACACGTCTGAGCTTACATTGGATTTACATCAGAAGAAGAAGAACGCGATTTGAAGACAAGAAAGATGTAAGGTAAGAAATTCTTACTTATTAGTTTATGGTATTGTTGCATAAACTTCACATTGCAGTTGAACTGTTGCTAGATATATGGTGAATATTATACTATTTAGACCCGTGTTTACTGTTAAATACTGTTTGTGGATATCTGCTCAAGCATAGATATGTATAACCATAATGTTTAATATTTTGGAGCGCGATGGCGTTTGAATGTATCATATTTTGGAGCGCGCTGTGGGTTTGAGTATCATATTTTGGAGCGCGCTGTGGGTTTGAATGTATCATATTTTGGAGCGCGCTGTGGGTTTGAATGTATCATATTTTGGAGCGCGATTGCGTTTGAAAGGAAAAATGCACCAAACATTAGGCTTTATGTTTTTACTATTATCTCATTTCATATCATCATAACGAATGGAAACATTTGAAGTAACATAAGATAATCAATATATTTTTCTCTAGCATTGTTACTGAAATATTTTGGAAGATTTATAGGCTGCTTTGTAAAATAAAATTATTTTATGCAGTACTGCATATACTGTAGCTTATGCCTACAAGGCACAACAAATATGGTGTTCTTTATATTATATATTGTTGGAAACATTTGTGTGTGTGTGTGTGTGTGTATTCTGTGAATTTTAAAAAGCAATTTTAACCAGAAAAATCTCAAATGTATTCCCAAAATCGTGCAGGCCTAGTTTCTCTTGATACCAGTATGTTCACTTTTTTCTTTTCTTTCAGGGACCAGATGCAACTGAGTCCTGCTGACTTCAACATTCACATGAGTCTCTGTACATGAACATGGTAAAGTGAAAATCAAACACCTTGGAAATGGTATGTACAATGTTTTTAGGAATGGCACAAAGGTCTCTGTCTTTGGATCATTGTTTTCAATGTGCTCTTTTGTCATTTGTATTTTTGGATTGTGTTGTGTTGTAAATAAATCCAAACAATCTAAAAGCCATTCTTTTTTAAATCTCCTCATTCTTTGTGCAAGGTTGCTCTGAATGACAGGGCCTGATCGCTCCTAATAGGGCAGTTAGGGGAGTGTCTTTGTCTTTCTCAGGTGTTAAAAGCTTACATATTCATGAGATGATCACGCCTCTTCGAATATGGCTTTGTCACACAAAACACGTCTTAGAAATTTTAAATCAATATATTGTCTTATCTGAATGAGCAGTCAGGGTGATTTTCACATAGTTTTGGAGCAAATATTCTAGGCTACGTCATACAATTTTCAAAAGTCTTGTGAAGAAATAATCAGTATGGGTTTCATGGCCTTATTTCAGTGACAATTTTTTTTTGTATTTTCACAAACCACGCATAAATGTCATTATCTCAAAACTACAAACTTTTACATACATGCTGCTGATATATTATTGTAGCAGAGTTTGTGCTGAATACAGTGTAATTAGACTTTAGCCATGAAAATGTCACTAGTAACAGAAAAAAACACAAATGTTAGAGCATGTCAGAACACCTCCAGGCCCAGAAAACAGCTCAGACCTCAGAGGGTTAATGACTCACTCAAAGACAGTCCGTTCCCGTAACTATGTGACAGCATGCTGAGTGACAGCCTTTCAATGCGTAGAGACGGCGATTAGTTTCGGTTACATTGGTTACTGAAAACGTTTTTGTGCATGCTGACCACATCGTAACACTTATTTATATAGCAACAAATAAATATAAAAAAACAAATAATTAAATAAATAAATGGCGATAATACCGCATATCGTGCTATTGAGCCACTCAGAATTACCGCAAGGGAAATTCCTTCACCGCGACAGGCCTAGCTGGATGAAGAGATGTTTCCTTTACTGCAGTCACCGCTGGTCCAATCCGGTTCCATATCATCCAAGTCATTGCTGGATAAGTTCAAGTCATCACTGGTTAAGCACATCTCCAAGTCGTCGCTTGTTAAGCCCAGCTCCAAGCATCTTTTAAGCATCTGGTTAAGCCCATTACAAAGTCTTCATTGCCCCGCTCCAGGTATCGTTTGTTGCAGATGGTCCCCCCAGCCTCCTTCTCCCTCCTCACTGCCAAAGCCATCCAGTTCATCAGCCTCTTCTTCGCTGTCTCCCTTCAGCCCCTCGGCTCCTCCAGTGGTTCTGCTCTGCTGCATGGATCCGCTTGGGGCTTCCCAGTCATCAACTCCTCCTTGGCCCGTGAATCCCTCAACTCCACCTCAAGCCTCCAAGCCCCCGACTCTACCTCGGCCCTCTGACCCATCAATTCCACCTCAGCTTAACGCTCTCTCTGGCTCCACCTTGATCCATCGTCACCCTGGCTCTGCCCTGGACTTCAGAGTCAGCCGCTGTGCCTGGAACCGCCAGGAATTTCCAATTGTCCAATTCTGATTTAGAATATGATTTAGAATATAATCACAGAAGGCTAAAGGCCCGAAGACTAGTAAAGGGTGGCAGTTCTCTGAACAGCTACCATTCAGAAATCACATAATAAATGTGCAGTACTGTACCTAATATTTATAAAAGATTTACAACATTTAAAAAATATATATAATTACTACATAATTACTACAGTTTGTTTCCAATGACAGTAAATGCAAGGCATTTGGAAACATTTAGTTAGCCCTAGCCTGCATGGATGCACTGCAGTTGACCAGTGGAAACAAAGACTGCCTGTAGAAACCAATTTTCGATTTTGATGTGCTTTCTAGTTCCCTTTCAAGGGAACTCGCGTTGCGTCGAAATTGACGCTATGGGAACGCTTTGCGTGATGATGTCTTGAAGCACATGTAAAATCAGTCCAATGGCGTGGCGGAACGTCAGATGCGGGTGACGTCACGTACCAGGAAACTATAAAGCCTGAATGAAAACAGAGAGCGGCAGCTTCTGTGTCTTCAGTAGCGCTTGATGTGAAATCTGTCTCTGTCTATTTACTGTTGTTTGTCACCCATTATGTCCAGCGATCAGTTCAGAATGTGTGTGCATCCCTGCCCGCGTTTTATTACGGGTAGGGACACTCACGTTCTGTGTATTGTTTGTTTGGGAGAGGAGCATGCCCAGTCAGCACTCGAGGGTGCTGGCTGTGTGCATTGCGAGGCGCTGTCCATGCGCTCGCTCCGATCCCGGCTGAGTTTCTTCCGGGAAGCTCGCGTTCCCCAGGGCTCGGGTCCCGCTGCTGCCGAGGCACAGCGGCGATCTCAGTCCTGGGGTTCGCAAATGGATCTATCAGTGGGGTCTGAGACGGGCTCTGCCCTATCTCAGCCCTTACCTGATAGACCCGATGTCTGTCATCAGGGTTCGGAAGCACGCGCGGCGGTTTCTTCCGCCCCGATGATAGAACAAACACTGCAATTGTCCAGTTCTGAGGAACTGGATGTTGTTAGTGTTGATGCTGAGTCTGAGGAAGCCCCACCTCAGTCTCATGCATTTGAAGAATTGCTGGATGTAGTGACAAGAGCAGCTGATAGATTATGTATTGAGTGGCCATCTGATAAACAGGACGTTCGTTCAAAAAGTAAACTTGACGAACGCTTCCTGCCCTCACGTGCACAACCACAACGCCGAAATCTGCCGTTTTTTCCCGATCTCCACACTGAGGTGTCGAGATCGTGGGAGAGACCAGTTTCTCATAGAGTTTTTAATTCACAAACCATGAATTATTATTATTCCACTATATCTGGGTATAAAGAGCATGGTTATGGGGAGATGCCGAAGGTGGAAGAGACGCTTGCGAGCTATCTCTCTCCAGTGACGGCATCTTCCCTGAAAGCTCCGGCGTTGCCTAATAAGCCCCTCAGAGTGACTTCTTCTCTGGTGGGCAAGGCTTATTCAGCTTCTGGTCAGGCTGCAGCGTGTCTTCATACTATGTCACTGCTGCAGGCTTATCAGGCTGAATTATTGAGTGATTTGGATGAGGGTGGGGGTATTGGTCCTGAGGTTGTTGCTGAACTACGCAGAGCCACAGATTTGTCTCTCAGGGCCACCAAGGAGACCGCTAAATCAATCGGGCGGTCTATGGCAGCCCTGGTGGCCACTGAGAGGCACCTGTGGCTCAACCTCAGTGATATTAAAGACAAAGAGAAGAATGTTCTTCTAGATTCTCCAGTTTCCACGCCTGGTCTCTTTGGCAACGCTGTTACTGTTGCTGTTGATAAGCTTCAGGAGGCATCTAAGCAGGCAGCTGCTTTGCAAAAACTTCTCCCCCGCCGATCTTTTCACGAGGCTGCTGAGCGGGAGCAGCCTCACTCATCTAAAAAGAGCACTGAACATCGTGCAACTCAAAAACAGAGCGTGTCCTCCCGTGCTCCCCCACATAAATCACGGGGACACGGAGGACGCTCTCAAACCCAGCAGCCTTCGAGGGGTAGAACGGATCTGCGGACCGTTATTACCGCCAAGAAGGCTGCTGGGAAACAGTCCTGACGTCCGAGGGCTCAGGACAGATGAGGGTAGTCCCCCCCGAAGTGCAGCGGTCAACACCTCTTTTTACGGTGCCCGTCTCCCTTCGGTACCCTCAGGGGACCGTTCTGCCAACCCTGCCACCTCCGGTGTTTCAGGGCGCAGCGGTCTCCGGCGAGCACATATCTCAAGGACCACCCGGAAATGTAGTGGCCTCGGGATGCCCGCCCCCTCTGAGGAGGGTGTTAGAGCAGTCCGTTCAGTCGTTCCCTGCCGGTGCGCCGTTACAGGGCGACGAACCGACTACTCAACAACAACAGAACCCAGAAGTCAGTCTCGAGAGACTGGTACCTCTAGTAGAATCTTTGACAGCGTGGAAGCTACTGTCAAATGTTTCTCGTTGGGTCCTGCAGACCGTGGAAAAAGGGTATCAGATACAATTCAAGAAACGCCCACCTCGGTTTATGGGGGTCCTGCCCACAGTGGTGGGCCCCGAGCAGGTTCTGGTTATGGAACAGGAAGTAAACACTCTGTTAGAGAAAGGGGCCATAGAATATGTACTTCCCTCCAACAGGGAAACCGGGTTTTACAGCCGGTACTTCATAGTTCCAAAAAAGGACGGGGGATTGCGTCCCATTTTAGATCTTCGAGTTCTGAACGAGTCAGTCATGCAGCTCAAGTTCAAAATGTTAACATTGAGACAAATCGTGCCACAGATCAGGTCCGAGGACTGGTTTGTCACGATAGACCTCAAGGACGCATATTTCCATATTTCCATCCGTCCGTGTCATTGGAAGTTCCTGAGGTTTGCTTTCGGGGGAAAAGCATACCAATATCGAGTTCTTCCATTCGGCCTGGCTTTATCACCCCGCACTTTCACCAAATGCGTGGATGCAGCTCTGGCGCCACTGCGCCTCCAGGGTATTCGCATCATGAACTACATCGACGATTGGTTGATTTTAGCTCATTCGCATCAGATAGCGGTTCAACATCGAGATGTTGTTCTCGCCCATATGAAAGAGCTGGGGTTACGGCTGAACGCCAAGAAGAGTGTGCTTTCTCCACTTCAGAGGACCACTTTCTTAGGCGTGGTTTGGGATTCAGTTTGGGATTCAGTGTCGATGCAGGCGCGCCTGTCACCGCCACGGATAGATTCCATCCTTGCAGCTGTGAAAAGTGTAAAGCTAGGCCAGCTACTCACTGTCAAACAGTTCCAGAGACTGTTGGGTCTCATGGCAGCAGCTTCCAGAATATAGGAGCAGACACTCTGTCGAGACAGGGGCTGAGGCCCGGGGAATGGAGGCTCCACCCCGAGGTGGTGGAGCTGATATGGAGGGAGTTTGGCCAAGCGCAAGTGGATCTGTTTGCGTCTCGAGAGACGTCTCACTGTCCACTTTGGTTCTCCCTCACGCATCCAGCTCGTCTGGGACTGGATGCTATGGTGCAGACATGGCCGAGGCTACGTCTGTACGCTTTTCCCCCAGTTGCTCTGCTCCCGGGAGTTCTGGAGAGAGTTCGCAGGGATCGGGTTTGCTTGCTTCTTATAGCCCCGCGCTGGCCGGGCAGAGTATGGTTTCCCGATCTTGTGTCGCTCCTCGACAGGCCTCCTCTGGAGCTACCCGTCAGGAGGGACCTTCTGTCCCAGGCAGAGGGCTTGATATTTCACCCTCGGCCAGAACTGTGGAACCTGTGGGCTTGGCCTCTGAGGGGGCCCAGCTCATAGAGTCAGGTCTCTCAACTGAGGTTGTTGAGACCATTCTACAGTCCAGAGCTCCCTCCATGAGGAAACTTTATGCCCTGAAGTGGAGAGTATTCACTTCTTGGTGTAGTGACCGTCGGTTGGACCCAGTTAACTTCCCAGTTGGTACAGTGCTGGAGTTCCTGCAGGACCGGTTCACTGCAGGTCTGACCCCGTCCACTTTAAAGGTTTATGTGGCGGCCATAGGTGCTTACCACATTCCTTTGGGTGGAATGTCTGTGGGGAAGGACCCTCTGGTATCTCGTTTCCTTCGTGGCACCTGGAGGCTGAGGCCTGCAGTTCGCTCTAGGGTGCCACCATGGGATTTGTCCATTGCGCTGCAAGGCCTTTCCCTGGCCCCCTTTGAGCCTATTGAGGAGGTTCCCGAGAAGTTCTTAACTTTGAAAGCTCTGTTCCTCCTAGCCATTTCCTCTTTTAAGAGGATAGGGGATCTCCAAGCACTGTCGGTTGCCCCGTCATGCTTGGAGTTTGCTCCGGGCATGGTGAAAGCTTTTCTGCATCCAAGACCGGGCTATATCCCCAAGGTCCCCACTAATGTGGCCAGACCTATTATACTGCAGGCCTTCTGTCCTCCTCCCTTTCAGAATGCGGACCAGGAGACTAATAATTTGCTTTGCCCAGTCCGGGCATTAGATGCTTATGTCCACAGAGCTGCCCTGTGGCGTAAAAGTGATAAATTATTTGTGTGCTTTGGGTCCCCTAACAAGGGATCTCCAGTGTCTAAGCAAAGGATGAGCAAGTGGGTGGTTGAGGCTATTTCGCTTGCTTATGAAGCGGCCGGGCAGCCTTCTCCTATGGCTGTCCGGTCACACTCTACAAGGAGTATGGCGGCCTCCAAGGCCCTTATTTCAGGAGTTTCTCTCCAGGACGTGTGTGATGCGGCAGGCTGGTCCTCACCGCACACCTTTGTCAGGTTTTACTCCTTGGACCTGGACTCTACACCAGGGTCTCAGGTCCTGTCATCCTAGTGCTGCTCTTATGATTTCACACAGGACAGACACTTGTAGCTATGGTGGCGTTGGTATGGACGTTCCCATAGCGTCAATTTCGACGCAACGCGAGTTCCCTTGAAAGGGAACGCCTCGGTTACGACTGTAACCTCGGTTCCCTGAAGAGGGAACGAGCGTTGCGTCACCTTGCTGCCGCTCTCTGTTTTCATTCAGGCTTTATAGTTTCCTGGTACGTGACGTCACCCGCATCTGACGTTCCGCCACGCCATTGGACTGATTTTACATGTGCTTCAAGACATCATCACGCAAATCGTTCCCATAGCGTCAATTTCGACGCAACGCTCGTTCCCTCTTCAGGGAACCGAGGTTACAGTCGTAACCGAGGCGATTTGCTGATGTCCAAGATCAAGGCATGTCAGTTATATGTATCTGACGTAAAGTGAGGCATGTTTATAACTGGATTCATTTCTGAAGTTTCTCACATAGACAGTCAAATATTTCAGTGAATGAAAAAAAAATAAAGCCTTTTTATCTAATGTTGTGATAAACAAAAATCTCAGTGATTAGTAAAGATGAAACGGAACATGTGTTCGTACCGGAAAATGTTTGTTGCGGGTCTTTCAGTTTGGTACGCTTGTGTACCAGACGAATACAGTGATGTTTTAACAAAATAACTTCTCCGTGTGTGAAACACCATTTCAAACTCTTTCAAATTTAGGATGAGACAATATTGTTTATATCGATGTACTTTGATGTTGCAAACACATCTGAAAAAGGACATAAAGTGAGTGACTGTGGAAGGGCACAATCCAAGATGTCTTAAACATGAGATGTGCTTCATATTAAGCACTTCTAACTAAATCATAAACCTACATGGCTTGTCCTGCTGTCAGATGTGCACGTTGTTTAATGCTTTTGAGATGCTTTTTTTCTCAGTGCACAATTTGCATCTTACACTTTTGACATTACCTGTAAATGTCAGAAATTCATGCAAGTATTTCCATTTTGCATAAAGGATTATACTAACAGCAAGCGAGTCTAGGTTTACCTTCGCAGACTTCAATGAACGAGTGCCTACTTTTCAGCTTAGAATCCAAAGTGCAGATCCATGTACACTTTAACGTAGGGTGACCAAATGTGCTGTTTTCCCAGGACACGTCCTGTCCTGGCCGTCCTGGCTGTTTTTTATAAAGTGATGAAAATATCCTGGTTTTCATTATTTTTCATTCGGCCATTAAGCGTGTGTGTGTGTGTGTGTGTGTGTGTGTGTGTCTGTGTGTGTGTGTGTGTGTGTGTGTGTATGTGTGTGTTCATCTCAGCCTCATTGGTCTGTCACTACTCGTCAATGTCAGAATATTTTAAATGACCAATCAAGTAGGAGGACTTTACGTTCACAGAATTTTAGCAGCGTGACTCGACGCTTCAGTTTACAGTCAAGTGCGAGATAAGATGTAAGTAGCTAACAGCGAGAAAAAAAAAGGCCCAAATGTAAATTCACAGATGATTTACAGAGAAAATTCCTGTGTTTTCGTTTCGGTCGGGATCCGTGTAAAGCAGAATGCATGATCTGCAAAGCTGGCACGTACGTGTCAAATAAAGGTGCTAGCGACCTAGAAGCCCACATAAAGAAAGTATAGGCTACAAGAGAACATCAGGAGGATTGAAATTGTTTTTTTTTACTGAAATAGTGTAGTAGATTTTTATTTTAGTAGTAGATTTTTAACTAATGGCCATGAAAAGAAATAGTATCATGTAAAAGCTAAACTTTTTTTTATATAGTATTCTATTGTTGCGGGCCAAACATTGAATGGAAAGGATGTATTACTTTATGTATTAAAGTACAATAACATAGTTGCAAGGTTGTGAATGCATTTGTCAAGTATTTTTTGATGCATTCACCCCCCAACCACGCCCCCACCCCTTAACCACGCCCCGCCCATCAACCACGCCCTCGTCCTCTTTTCTGAAAACTAAAATATGGTCACCCTACTTTAACGGCTAATATTGTCTACAACCCATTGCACGTTGGACGAGGATTCGATTAGAACTACAAACACGAATAAAAAGTGTTAAAAACTACAAACATGGTGGATATGCGAGACTGACGGATGAAAGGATACATTCACACTGTCAGTCCAAATCCGATTATTTGTGTATCCGATTGGAAGCTGATCTAAAATTGTTGACTGTCCTCATTGTGCATCGCAACAGTTCAGATCCGATTTGTATGTCCATGCTGCTCTTAAGTTTTCCAGCATATCTACATTGGTTTTGATGGCAATGACATTGCGTTGGTAGGCATATACCTAAAACAACAACAACAACATGGAGGGGTTCGCAATTCAGATGCGGTCTTATTTACAACATGACGATGTGTATCCGCCGCGCTGGAATACTGCGTGACAGTACCATATGCATGGCTTTATTCTGTACAGTCGACTCCACCGGTTTCAAAACATGTCTCAGTTATACTGTCATTTTCTGCTGTCCGGCACTTTGCAACAACACAACCTTGTTTCTGCAGCGATTTTCAGCACGTTTCCTATAACAACTTCTGACGTTTCCGTTTTACGTGGCATGAGACGTATACACCATGAACCATGCAAAATCCGATCAGAGCAGTACAGACAGAAACGGATTTCCAGAAATGCAATTTGATTTCAAACCATATATGAATGTAGCTCGAATCGGATTTGTAAAAATCACATTTAATGTGCCATTCACACTTGTTAAATATTTTTGGACATCAATTGGATTTGCACAAAAACCAGATTTGGACTGATAGTGTGAACATAACCTATGCGACAGAGCGTCCGTTAAAGATACGATTATGACGAAGTAGTTTGTCTCAAAGCTTGCCTACTCTTCTGCTACAAACTCAAAAGTAATTTTTCTTCACAAAAATAGTACATGCTTTAAGGGCGTAGTATAAGTAGGACACTAAACTGAGACTGCAGTTAGATTAAAACACACACACACAAAAGTACTAGAATACTAGTTGTATAAAATGTACATGTGCATTTATCAAAAAGCAGTCATAACAACATATTATTAAAGTGACACTCTTGTTTGTTTTATGCAAAGTTCAGTAAAGTTTTAGGTTTTCATGAGTAACCGACTCCCAAGTGAATGGGTCTAAGCTGCCATCTCTACAACAGCACTAATTGCGTCAGCACAAGTCTGTTTATTTAACACCTTTGATTGTTAGGCTTCTAACACATTTAATGAGACATCACTACCACTGACAGATAAGTGATAATAGACACTTTGGAGAGTTAAAGATTTCGTCAGATAAATAACATTGTTCATTGGTCAGAAACATGTTGATCAACACAGATGACACTGAGGACTCTTTCCCTGTTTTTCCAATACACTTACCTTCATGTTGAAGTAGGCAAATGTAAATGTTAAGTCATTTCAAACAGTGCTGTGTTCCCCTTGTTTTTGGTGAACTTGCAAATTAACTAAAAGCGAAGTCCATTATTGTGTACATTTTCATTGCTGTAACATAATTTGCATAACTACAGAACTCTTCATACAACATTCACCTCAGCCTAGCGCAAAAACTTCTAAGGATTTATACACAATCAGTCTTCTACATTATGATTTTCTATATGCAAATTCCAAATTCACACACAGAAATCCAGGAAAAGACAAATAATAATCAATGTTGATATTCCAAACAGAAAGTTCAAATGACGGACATGCAACGTTTCTGGATCTCACTAGAAAAATGAACAGGTGAATGACCGTGAAAAAAAAAAAAACTAAAATAAGTGTAGTGATATTCACATAGGCATCAGTTGTGTAATGATTTTAATTCACAGAAGATATGTTATCAGATGATCCCTGTCTTAATAAGCATTGTGTTTTCACCATCCACATTTATATCATGCTTTAGGCCCCGTTTACCTGGTTATTTTGAAAAATGGAGACATTTCCCTTCGTTTGCGCCCTTCGTTTACACGCAAACAGAGAATTCGCCTCTGAAACCAATTCTTTCTAAAAACTCCGGCCAGAGTGGAGATTTAGAAAATATTCGTTTGCATGTAAACTGAGACAAACGGATGTTTAGGCAAGGCAAGGCAAGGCAAGGCAAGTTTATTTATATAGCACATTTCATACACAATGGCAATTCAAAGTGCTTTACATAGAAGAAATTAAAATAATAAAAAGAAATAAGAATAATTAAAACAGTTTAGAAAAATAAAATGAAATACAGTACAGTACAGTCGGACGAACAGTGGCACAGTGCTCATTCAGTAAATGCATAGCTAAACAAAAGTGTTTTGAGTCTGGATTTGAATGTGACCACTGTAGGAGCACATCTGATCTCTTCTGGAAGCTGGTTCCAGCTGTGGCTGGCATAATAGCTAAAAGCAGACTCACCATGCTTAGAGTGAACCCTTGGTATTTCTAGCTGATATGATCCTAATGATCTGAGTGATCTGTTGGGTTTATATTCAGTGAGCATATCTGCAATGTATTGAGGTCCTAGGCCATTGAATGACTTATATACCAGTAATAAAACTTTGAAATCAATCCTAAATCTAACTGGGAGCCAGTGTAAAGACCTGAGGACTGGTGTGATATGTTCATATTTCCTGGTTCTGCTCAGAATCCTAGCGGCAGCGTTCTGTATGAGCTGCAACTGTCTTATGGTCTTTTTGGGAAGGCCAGTGAGGAGTCCATTACAATAATCCACCCTGCTGGTGATGAAAGCATGCACAAGTTTCTCTAAGTCTTGTCTGGAAACAAAGCATCTAATTCTTGCAATATTTTTTAGATGATAGTATGCTGATTTAGTTATTGCTTTGACATGACTACTGAAACTAAGGTCTGACTCTAGTGTCACACCAAGATTCCTGACTTGATGTTTAGTTGTTTGACCCCTAGAGTGAAGGTATGTGTTCACCTTGAGAACTTCATCTTTGTTTCCAAATGCAATGACTTCAGTTTTATCTCTGTTTAACTGAAGAAAGTTTTGGCACATCCAACTGTTGACTTCATCAATGCATCGGCACAGGGAGTCAATGGGGCTGTAATCGTTAGGCGATAGGGCTAAGTACAGCTGTGTGTCATCTGCATAGCTGTGGTAAGCAATTTGGTTATTTCTCATTATTTGGCTCATTGGGAGCATATACAGGTTAAACAGGAGTGGCGCAAGAATTGAGCCTTGAGGGACTCCGCATGTCATGGATGTCCACTCAGACTTATTGTCTCCTATACTCACATAATAACCTCTCCCATCTAAGTATGACCTGAACCATTTTAGGACTATCCCAGAAAGCCCCACCCATTTTTCCAGCCTGTCAAGAAGTATGTTATGATCGACCGTGTCAAATGCAGCACTGCAGCCAACGTCACAGTATGCGCCAGAGCTGGCACCTACGCCAAAAGTGCCACCTATGTTTACATTTTTATTTGGCTATGGTGATCATGGAAGCGTTCAGAGTAGCAGTCACATTTATGTTGGTGCAAACTCTTTTCGTGTGTTTGCATTTGCAAATACAGCTGCTCCATTATGTCGAGGAGCAGAGACGAATGAGTGCTCGGAGGTCAGCAATTTTGCAACAACTTCTCCTCCCTCCAACACGAAGAACCAGTCCGCGTCACCGTCAGCGCCGCTGGTTTTGGGTCCGACCTGGGCGAACTGCTGTCTGGTGGGAGAACTTCGAAAATGAAGTGGTTGTCCCGGATGAGTGGCGTGAACATTTTAGGATGTCAAGGTCATCGCTGCTGTCACTCTTCGAATTGCTGCGTCCCTACATCGAGGCTGAGACGACCGTCATGCGGTCCCCTGTCGGTGTCATAAAAAAAGTTGCCTGCACCTTGTATTACCTGTCTGACGAGGGTAGACTGCGCAAGACAGCCAACGCTTTCGATCTTTCTCAATCGACCGTGTCAATAATAGTAAGGCAAGTGTGTGAGGCAATAGCTGTCCACTTAGGTCCTATGTACATACAACTGCCCACATCCGAATAATTTCTGTGCAGAAACTAGTGCAGAAATTTAAAGAAGTGCAGGGCCTCCCTCAATGCATAGGTGCTGTGGATGGCACACATGTGGAAATAAAGCAGCCATCTGTAAATTCCACAGACTATGTCAATAGAAAAGGGAGGTTCAGTTTGAACGTGCAGGCTACCTGCGACTATAAATATTGTGGTAGTTAAATGGCCTGGGAGCGTTCATGACTCCCGCATTTTTGCAAATTCCACACTCAACGCCCATCTGAAAGATGGAAAAATCCCACCATGTCCCAAGCAAATAGTTGAGGATGAAGAGGCCATACCAGTGTACTTACTTGGAGATCCTGCATGTCCTCTGCTCCCATACCTAATGAAAGAGTATGCGAATGGGGGGACCACTGCTCAGGAGCAGTACTTTGGACTGTCTTTGTGCCGTGCACGGATGGTTATCGAGTGCGCGTTTGGGAGGCTGAAAGACCGGGTTGGAGCCCTGAGAAGAGCAATGGACATTAACCTTAATGACCTTCCCTTCGTTGTATATGCATGCTTCGTCCTGCATAATTACTGCGAGGCTGCTATGGACACTGCGGATGACACCAGGTTTAAAGAGGCTATTCAATATGACCGGGACAACCAACCTGATAATCCACCAACTGTCAGAAAGGGAATGTCAGCTGTAGGGAAGAGGGTCAGGAGAGTCCTGACACAGTTTCTTGACCCATAAAGGGACCTCAAGTGTGTGAGTGTGTGTGAAACTGGTTTAACAAACATGTTGAAGTAGCCTATTTTGTTTAAATGTATACATTTTAGTACAGGCGAATGTTTGTATTTAAGCATTTTTCTTTACAATTTTGTTCTTTGTATTTGATACTCAACAGTTTTGTGGGCCAGGTTTACAGTAACAAATGGTCAGTGGTTTTATAGTTGCCCCAGCATACTTCACTGTGTAAGTCTTACACAATTACAGACACAAGTCTGAATGCTTTTCAACCAGTTTAATTCTGATCAGACACAAGAATTGTTTGTCATTACAGCATTAAAGAGAACTAAAACTGTATAAATAAAATGCCTCTGTACTGATTACTGCTTATAACTAACGTATTACAAAACAATAAATGAAACAGCATTCAAGTGGCATTTCCAAGAGGCTTCAAGAGGTGTGTTTGAAATTATTTTTATTTGATTAGGACAATGCACATTACATTTCTGTAAATGCGCCAGTGTTAGCCAGTTGGCTAATTTTCAACTGTAGTCCAAGTTACCTAGAACATTACAATAAACAAATTGTATAACTGTTCAAAAATAGGGCATACGAACAGTGTTCAAATGAACTCAATTTGGAATTCAACTGACCTCAATGGTATAAAAAACATTCCAAAGGTACATTTAACACTAAACAACCAAAGAAGTGTCATTTCTGTAAACTCTTATTGCAGCTGCCAAGACATCAGACAAGCCTTTATACTTTCCTTTAAAAGTGCAATTTGTGTAAACTGTTATTGCAACTGCTGAAACATTAGACAAGCTATTATACTTGCCTTTTTACAATCAAAAAGTAGCCGTAGCCTGCAGAAACAACCGTAAGGACAGAGTCAAATTTTGACTAATCTTTCTTGAAAAGTGCTTGGGTGTACGAGAACTGCCCTGGGCCCTCAACAGGTATGAAGGACAAATCTGCAGTGTTAATAGTAATAGGCAATAAAGGCAAAAAAATTGTAATAAAGATCCAACCCTTCCGTCAAACTACCGTCCTATATCTCTCATTAACGTAGACATTAAAATAATCAGTAAAGTTCTTGCACATAGAATTGAAAAAATTATCCCGCTCATAATCCAGCCGGATCAGACTGGTTTTATTAAAGGTAGGCAGGCATCCAACAACACACGCAGATTATACGATTTAATCCATTATTCATCACTACAACAGGAAAATACCATTATAGTCACTTTAGATGCAGAAAAAGCTTTTGACAGAGTCAATTGGAATTTTTTATTCACCACATTACAAAAATTTGGCTTTGGTGAGTCGTTTATTAATTGGATTAAAATTCTATACACAGCACCTTCTGCCACAGTCACAACCAATGGACTAACATCACAAAGCTTCACACTGCACAGGGGGACTAGGCAAGGATGCCCACTCTCTCCTTCTTTATTCACCATCTTCATTGAACCCTTAGCAGCAGCCATCCGTCAGAACCCACTCATCAGAGGAATCCACACACCCCAAACACAACACAAGATTAGCTTATATGCTGATGACATTTTACTCTTTTTGCAAAATCCTCAATCATCCATGCAAGAAATAACTAAAACCATTGATTTATACTCTACAATATCAGATTATGCAATAAATTGGAATAAATCTTCAATTCTTCCGCTACATCAAACTAAATGGGATGTTGCAGCCCAGGTATCACCTATTCCTTTATGCACAGGCCACATCACTTATTTAGGCGTTAAGGTTTCCTCCAGGCTGTCAGAGCTGACTGGACTCAACTTCACTCCTCTACTTAAAACATTAGAAGACGACCTTCACCGCTGGCACAACTTACCACTCTCCATCCAGGGCAGAATAGCTATAATCAAAATGACAGTACTTCCAAAAATAAATTATTTTTTCTCAATGATCCCAACCCAACCTTCTCTCAATTGGTTCAAATCTTTAGACTCCATCATTACCCGATTCTACTGGAAAAATAAACCACCACGTATAAAATTAAGCACTTTACAAAAACCCAAATCCTTAGGAGGATTAGAAGCACCGCATTTTTACCATTACTCACTAGCAAACCAACTTCAATACATATATAAATGGACTCACCCCACTCAGTCAGACATGGCCACATGGCTAGACATAGAACAATCACTCTGCGAAAAATTGCACATATCAGACATCCCATTTCTTAGTCAGTCCATTAAACGCCACCCATGTTTCAAATCATTGACAATAGCCTCTGCTCTGACAGCCTGGTGGAAATATCATCACATCACAAACTCCAATCAGGCCCCATCTGAACTCACCCCACTCTGGAATAACCCTGATTTCACAAGCAACAAAAAAACACTCAATTTCCATAAATGGGCACAAAAGGGCATCTCACATTTAAAGCACATTTTTCAGTCTAACAACTTTGTTTCATTTTCTTACTTAGTCCAGGAGTACGGTATCGGGAGCAATCAATTCTTGAATTATCTGCAACTCAAATCAGCTGTATTATCCAAAATCAACAACAGAACTATCAACATTCACCTTCCTACCGCATTAGCAGATTTAATTAATATATCCTCCCCGAAAAAATTACTTTCCAAAATATACAAAATTATAGCTAATTCAAATAAAACCATATCTTTACCAACAATCAAATGGAAAGAAAACCTTTCCATTGCTCCTGATACCGACTTCTGGACTCAAATTTGTAAAAATATTTATTCCATGACTAAAAACGCCAACCTTCAGCTCATACAGTATAAGACTCTTCATAGAACACACTACACTGGGGAAAGGCTGGCTAAAATGGGATTCACATCAGGAATTTGCTCACACTGCTCACAAAACTGCCTGGACACATATATCCATGCCACATGGCACTGCCCACCCATTAAACACTTTTGGAAAGACGTCACTGAATCCCTGTCCCGCCTCCTGGGCTGCCACATCCCATTATCCCCCTTACTCTGTCTACTAGGTGATCTATCAACTCTCAATCAGGAAATAACAAATAAAAGGATACTCCTTGTAGCCCTAGCCATCGCCAAGAAAACCATCTTCTTGAACTGGAAATCCCGAAGCACTATTCACATAACACACTGGAAAAATTTGCTCATAGACTACATCTCCCTGGAATATTTTACACCTCATTACAACTGTATATCGGAACCTCAACACTCCAGATCAGACCTCATCCAACTATTACAAATCTAACACACTCATCCTGATTAATTATGTATTCATTTATTATTATACATTTATACAAGGTTTTAGTAATATTGTGAGTATTTTTATTATTATAATTATTATTGACAGTATGGTTATTAATATTTTCAATATCATAGAAACATTTAACAGTGATGGAATGATGGCGATGTGATGATAATTTGCTTGATATAAGGACGATAATGGTATAATGTATATATTAAATGTTTAAAATAAATAAATGAATAAATAAATAGATAAATGAAATGATGATGATAATAGTGATATAAATATATAAAATATAAAAATATAAACAATACAAGTCAACACCTAACACATGACACAGATGATTTTAATGCACCAAATGCTGATCTTAATGCACTTCACCTTCTTTTAATGCACCACCTTAGTTTAGGCATACATACAAATAGTAACTGTACAGTGAATGAGAAGAAAGGGAAAGAAAAAAAAAAAAAAAAAAAAAATGGGAGGGGGAAAAAACATGCACACAGATGTGTGTATTGTTATTATTATTGTTATTATTATTGTTATTATTGTTATTATTATTATTATCATCATTATTACTGCTATTATTATTATTGATATCACTGTCGCCGTCATCGCAAAGTATTATCATCATCGCCATCTTTAGCATTACTATTATTAGATGAAATAAAATAAAAATAAAAAACTTTATTATTACTATTGTTGTTATTATTATTATTATTATTATTATTACTATTGTTGTTGTTGTTGTTATATTATTATTGATATAACTATTGATATTTAGTATTACTATTATTACTGTTATTACTGTTATTATTATTGATATACATGTTGTTATTATTATTGTTATTATTGATTTTATCAATATCAATAGTATCTCTTTTTTTTGTGTGTTAGTATGAGTACCAATACTGTTTTTTTTTTATTTTTGTTTTTTTTTATTTTTTTTATCATTATCAATGTTATATATTATTATTATTGATATTACTATTGCCGTCAACACAACTTATCACCATCCTTATTATCATTATTGTATTATTACTGTCATTGCTATCACTGATATTACTGTTACCGTCACCACAAAATGTTATTATTATCATTATTATTATACATGCTATTACTATTTAAATACTATTTAATACTTCTAAATATTACTATTATTATTTGTCGTTGCTGTTTTTTTATTTTTTATTATTACTGTTATTATTACTGCTGTTTTATTGTTGTTTTTGTGTTCTGTTGTTGTGTTCTGTGTTTACCTTATGTACTGTATAATAAAAAAAAAAAAATAAAATAAAAAAATAAAAAAAAATAGTAATAGGCATTACATTGTGTGTGTGTGTTCTATTGCCTGAGGAGTTTTGTGGGAATACCTGATGTATTTGATTTGGCAGATATGAGTGTTGTGATGGCATATGACCTTGCTGGGCTAGTGTTGTGGGGTAGTGTGGTGGTGGCGCCTGTGCTAGTGGTGGTGTATGGAGTGTTGCCCTCAGGAAAGAAAACCCATCAACAATTGAGGTTGTAAGCCTATCCATTGTATTGGGAACTTTAGAAAAGTTGTCAGTGGCTCTTTTTTCTGAGGCCTCAATGACGTTAAGGAGTTGTCTTTTAATACGCTGGTCTTCTTCAACAGGATGTTGTTGCAGAGCCTCTGCTGAAAGCCGTTTATTCAGACGCTCCTGGCGGTGTCCTCTTAGTTTGGCCTTTACAAAGTAGATCATAACTAAATTAATTACAACAGCATAATTTGTTACCTAGGTTGGTCGGTTTGCATAATCAACCATGTTCTAACAACAAAACATCAACAAACCTTTACAACAAATTAATGTAGAAATAAGTGTAGGCCACAATGACACAAACTTATCACACCACATCACACACACATCCGTCTGATGAGGTCAGACATTCAGGTAACTAGGCTACTAACGACAATTGTATACATACGTTTAGAAGATCTCTCCTCTCCTTCACTGGTGGTACTGGTGGTGCCACACTGCCATCATCAGGATGTCCTTCAACTTCTACGCTGGAATCAATGACATCCAATGTTGACGAGCCTTGAGACGAGGGCTCCAGGTCATTAGTTTCGACACCGGTGGGCAAAGTGGTGGTGGCCGGGGAACCACCCCATACCTGCTCGCACATTTAAAAATACAGGAGGACTACTCTTCCATGCCCAGACCTACGTCCTGTGTCCACAGCACCTCTGTATTTCACCCGAACTGCCTTAAGCTTGGTTGTGAGGACGGCGCGGGTAATGTCCTCCTTTTGATGAGGAAAATCATTGGTAGATGTGTTGGGGTAGTGCTCTAAAAAGAGGGTCAGTATGTCGGCACATTTACTTTGGCACATCTCCCAGTCGATGTTCTCCTGTAATTTTGTGGTTTTGTAATCTAAAGTTACATTTAAAAAGAGCTCTACCTCCTGGTCAGTCCACACGAATGATGATCATGGCGCCATCCTTGTTCAAAAGAGGAAGAGGAAGTGATTCGTTGCTGTTGTTGCTATTTTCGGGATTCTGATTGGCTAACGTCGGCTTGAGCTTCTCGTTACTCCGCCACCTACAGGTTTGGCATGCTCTTGACAGCATATATACACGGGTACGTGTAAATGAACACTTTTCTGAAAACTGACATGTGTTCACGTTATTTTTGAAACCGGAGAGGTTGAAATGTCCGTTTATGAAAATAGCCGCCCACGTGTAAACGTAGCCTTAGTGCAAGGGTTCTCAACTCTGGCCAAGGTCCACTTTAGAGTACAGCTCCAACCCTGATCAAACTCTCCTGCCTGTAACCTTCTAGTAATCCTGAAGACCTTGATAAGCTTGTTCAGGTGTGAATGATTAGGTTTAGAGCTAAACACTGCAGGAAAGTCGATCTCGAGGGCCAGAGTTGAGAACCCCGGCTTTACTACATACAGTACTTCAGTTGTAGGAGGAACATCTGGAAATAGTAGTGGTTAAGAAATAGTAAAATAGTAATAGTTAAGAAGGCCTCAGAATTTGGCAAATGAGCAGTAGTGATGTACAGTCCGATTCATTTCAGCGAACAGTTTCATTGAACCAGTTAAAAAAACAATTTATCGGTTTCATGCAATGTCACTACACATTTCTTTTCAAACAACTCATGTGTCATGCTATATCAAAGAAACATTCCAATGAAGTAATTTGTGTCAACGCACATTAAAACATTAAAATAAAACATTATTTGAGTGAATGCACATTGACCAAAGTTCTAGCCTTCACTTCTTTTTAGTCAAAGTACACTCCCCTGAAGCCAGAGTATTGCCATGAGCTGACGCCCATGCGTACAGATGGTAGGTCCCTGACACTGGGGCCTCCGTTGAGGCAGAGTGGCGTATGTTGTACTCCCCTTGTTTTAAGGGTACTAGCTCTCTTGCTGAAGTACACTGCCATGGGCAATGTGATTAGGCACCAGGATGCTGTAGGTGCTGTTTAAACAGCTTATCTGCCAACGAAGGCTGCGCCGTTAGGTAGTAAGCCTCAGCAGGCCTCCTTGAATGGGCAGCCCCCAAGAGGGCGCTGTAGGCCAGCTTACTTCACGTGGTTGGCCTTGGTGGTTCGGGCAGTTGACTCACTGATGGGTAGTAGGCCTTAAACAGGCCTCCTCGGAGGTGAGTCCCAACATTGTGGGACATACTTTATAGCTGCTACCAGGTAGCTAGCCGTATTAGGCCGTCTGTGCCTGGACCCAATAGCTATGTTGGTGTAGTATGGTTCCCAACAGTGTACCTTTGTAGCAGAATTGACTTGCTATCAGCTAGCAGGCCCAACCAGGCCTCCCTGATAGGCGAGTCCCCAGTTGGCTGGCCTTAACAGGCCGCCTTGGAACTATCACCCGGACTCAGGGCTCATAGTTACCAGTTGCTATCAGGTAGTAGGCTCCTCAGGCCTCTCTGAAGGTGAATTCCCACTTAAGATGGTTATCATGTAGTAGGCCTCACCCGGCCTCCCTGAAGGTGAATTCCCACTTACATTGGGTATCAGGTAGTAGGCCTCACCAGGCCTCCCTGGAGTCAAGCCCCAAGGACAGGCAACTGGACAGCTAGCCTGACTTACTATCGGGTAGTAGGCCTCACTGGGCCTCCTTGAAGGTGAGTTCTCACATGCTGTGATTATCAGGTAGTAGGCCCCTCCAGGCCTCCCTGAATGGGAACTGTCGGGTAGTAGGCCTCACCAGGCCTCCCTGAAGGTGAGCTCCCACAGACTGTGGTTCTAGCCTTCTAGCCTACCATTAGGTCACTTGATGGAGTTTTTCGGTTCCTTGCCACTGTTGCCTTTGGCTTGCTCAGTTGGGGATATTTTGGGGATATTTAATTTAATTTTATCAATCAATAAATTCCTCTTGAAACAAACTTTGTTGTATTATTTTAATTTAATACTGTGAAGCTGCTTTGATGCAATCTGTATTGTGAAAAGCGCTATACAAATAAACTTGACTTGACTTGACTGTGGTTATCAGGTAGTAGGCCTCACCAGGCCTCCCTGTGAGTGGTTTCCTAGCGGTGCTGGGTTCAGGAAGCTAGTGGCCTCTTGCTATCAGTTCAGCTGGCCTTAGCAGGCAGCTGCTGAAGGCGAGCTTGCACCCTGGCTCGACTAAAGTGTTAATTTTCTGCTACTGGTTCCCTCCCGGAACCTCTTTTTCTACCTACAGCCTGGTTTGCCTTCCAGGTGGACCATGTGCTCCCCTCACCGAGGGTCACTATGAGCACGCGGACTCCTTAGTCTGGTCAGACGGTCGTAGGCCTCTCGTGAGGCCTCCCAGTTAGATCAGCCCTTAGGCCTTCCCAGGCCTCCTAAGTGTTTTAAAACACAAACACTAGGTAGATCCGTGGATCGAGTAGAGATACTCCCCTCGCTAGCAAGGGTTGGAAAGCACTTGCTGAGTCATACTCTCCGGGTTATCCCGTCTCTGAGATCTGGGCCGAGTGGTTCACTGCCAGCTTCGCAGTCCCTCGGGTTGGATGTCCAGAGGCTCTGTCTTCGGACAGACAGGAAGTGGCCAGACTAAGTATCTATGTACTGAAGCCAGGTCAGGCCGTCCTGGTGGCATTTCGGGGTGAGTACATTCCCCTGAATAGTGATTGGCTGGGGTTCCTTCGGGTTCCCTAGCCACATTCCCTAGAAGGGACCCCTTCTAATTGGAAGCTGTGGTTCCAGGTCCTGTGCAGGCCCAGGTAGGCATTCATTTAACCATGTTTATGAAGGCTTTCCTGCGAGGCTTACAGCTTGGGCTATGACCGTAGGGAATGCTGTCACTGACAGCCCAGTGTGACCTGAGGGTGAGTGGTTCTAGCATTTCATTTGAATTTGCTGGTTCTGACAGTTGTCACTGCCACCTGGCATGCACTCCCCTTAGCATGGCGGCGTGGGTATATCGTTCCCCTAGCGTCATTCGACGCAGTGCGAGTTCCCTTTCGAAAGGGAACGTCTCAGGTAACGACTGTAACCTTTGTTCCCTGAGAAACAGGGAACGAGACACTGCGTCTCCTTGCCATGCCTCGGGGCCTGCCTACCAAACAGTCCCTTCAGACGATAAGGTGATTGTCATGTTTGCAAGGCGCCCTTTTATACTTGCAGGTCGCACATTAATCATTCACGTTAATGATTCACGGGCTGTCGCCGGTCAATGTGATTGCCGTGATTTGATAGTGATTTCAGACACCTGTCACGCCTGAGGCGTTCCCCTAGCGTCATTCGATGCAGTGTCTTGTTCCCTGTTTCTCAGGGAACATAGGTTACAGTCGTAACCTGAGACGTTTTCTGGGGGGAGAAATTTAGATTAAGTGAGTTTTTGTTTGAAACAAGCAAAATGATCTGCCAATGGGGTAAGAGAGATAATCTTGTTTCTGTTTGAATTAATGACAAACCTCCACCTAGATCAAATATCAGATACACAAAAGAAAACATTACATTTTATGATTCCCTCCCTTCCACCTCTATCCTCCCATGTCAGGGTTTTTCCTACATTTAAATTATTAGGTGGCCACCCAAATAAAAAAAATGATCACTTAAGAAAATCCAGTCAACCATTTTTAAAACATCCCCTTCCATGCTATTTCTCTTCCAATATTTGTGTTGTTATATTATGATTTACACTTACAAAACCAAACATTCCAAAAGCTTGTACTGGATAGCATGGTGGGGATCGGTTTACTGGTGCTATCTGCTGGATGACAGAGCAAAAGTATTCTTTAACATTTTTTTTTTAGCATAACCAATTACTTTAAGGGAAGTAATTATTTACTTAACCCTGAATATCTACTATGACTATATTAAAATATTCTGACTGTACCAGTTAGGACTAAAAATATTTGTTTCCTCTGCCTTGAGTAAGTGAGGGCCAACTTGTTTACTTAATGACTGTAGTTTCTTATGAATGTAGAATAGATTCTTTAAGGGTCATGAGAAATTTTAACTAGCAGCAAATATTTTTGTATAAGGCAATAATCATAACATAATAACTAATGCTATCATCACAATCCTTTAAACTTCAAATTAATAAAAAAGTCTTGGCCTGGAGTGCCAAAAGTAGCTGCCTTATGTTTTATAGTGTATGTATTTATATTCATTATTTGTACAGTGACATACATTCCACTTTTCCCGTTTTTTTTTTTCTCTCTCTCGCTAATACAAATGTATTAAAATGAAGTACCTTAATCCATGGTGTTCCAGTCTTCAACATATGGTTCGCTCAGATTCTCCAAGCAGGCGCACAACCTGGACACATGAGTAACCACATATCACAGAGTACTCAATCATCTCTTGTGGTATGTCCAGTAAAGGACGTCCTGGTCCTTTAGTTGTCTTGTCCTTCACAAAAAGCCTGTTAGCTACTTCACTGAGGTTGGCGAAGACAACATTACTGATGTTGCTGTTGGTCAAGGCCACGAACTCATTTAACTTATCCAAAACTAAATGGCTTCTGAGACGAGAACTTCGCCCAGGAGTTCTCGGCTGTACAAAAGCAGACTGCTGACAGCTGCTGCCTCCACCCCACCGCCCGCGGCCCCTCAGTCTGCTCGTCGCCGGGGGCGTCCTCCTGCGTATGCCCCTGTTCCCGCGCCGCAGCAGAATCCTCCACCTAAACGGCACCTTGGAGCCAGTCGCAGGCAGGCCGCCCGACCCAGAGATGGATGGGACTGCTCTCCAGGAGACGGTGTCCGCACCGCTCCCTCCCCCGGAAGAGGGCCGGGTGGAAAATCTTCTGTTCCCTTTTTTTTTGTTTTCTGCCGCTGGCCTCAAAACCAGCGGTATCCAAATAAAAAAAAAGAGCAGTTTCCTTCATCTCTGGGTCCGAAGAGGGCCCGGAGAGCAGTCGGGGGAGAGAATCCTCACCATTCTCATCCGCCTCTTCTATCGCCAGCGGGCAGCAGTGTGCAGTTCGAGAACGCAACCAAGCCGCCTCTTGCACCTCCTGCCCCATGGAACCAGGTAAGTGTTGCACAGCACACTCAGACGCCGCTACGGGCCGCCTCACAGAGAGAGCCTCCCGAGCCGAGTCCCTGTGTTCCATCTCGCTGCCCCACTCCGGGTAAGCCTACGGTCCCTTTGGTCCCACTTGTATGGTCTCTGCGATCCTGGTTAGCGCTCCCCAGTCCGTCTCGCTGGCTCATTCGGACCATCAGGCTCGGCTATGCGATTCAGTTCGCCCGGCGTCCCCCCAAGTTTCGGGCCATCCACTCCACTAGTGAGAGCAGCCGATGCCCATGTCTTGTGGGCAGAGATCGCAGTCTTACTGGCGAAGGACGCGATAGAGCTGGTCCCTTCAGCCGATATGAGGTCAGGGCACTACAGTCCCTACTTCATTGTACCCAAGAAAGGTGGTGGGTTACGACTGATCGACCTGAAGGACGCGTACTTTCATGTCTCGATTCTTCCTCGACACAGGCCGTTTCTGCGCTTTGCGTTCAAGGGTCGAGCATATCAGTACAAGGTCCTTCCCTTCGGGCTGTCCCTGTCTCCCCGTGTCTTCACGAAAGACACGGAGGGGGCCCTTGTTCCCATGAGAGAACAGGGCGTTCACATCCTCAACTATCTTGACGACTGGCTCATATTAGCACACTCTCGAGATCAGTTATGCGAACACAGGGATCTCGTGCTCAGGAACCTCAGCCAGTTGGGTCTTCAGGTCAACTGGGAAAAGAGCAAACTCGCCCCCGTGCAGAGGATCTCTTTTCTCGGTATGGAGTTGGATTCGGTCGCACAGACAGCACACCTCACAGAGCAACGCACTCAGCCGGTGCTGAACTGCTTGAACACGTTCAAAGGCAGGACGGCGGTCCCACAGAAATTCTTTCAGAGGCTCCTGGGGCATATGGCAGTGGCAGCAGCGGTAACCCCGCTCGGGCTGCTCCATATGAGACCGCTTCAGCACTGGCTTCGCGGCAGAGTCCCGAGATGGGCGTGACATCACGGCACTCACCGGGTGACAATCACACTGGCGTACCGCAAAACCTTCAGCCCGTGGTATTCGCAGATGCCTCTGCCACCGGCTGGGGTGCCACGTACAACGGGCATGCAGTGTCAGGGGTGTGGACAGCCACCTGCATTGGCACATCAACTGCCTCGAGTTGCTAGCAGTACATTTTTTTTATTTTTTTTTACTTTTATTTTTTTAAACTTTTATTTACAGTAACGAAAGTGCGGAAATATCATCGCATTTAGATATAAATTAGATGCATCTATGGTCAAAGAGTTTCTAATATATCTAAAATGTGCTATGTTCATTTTCAACGTGTTAGTTATCTTTTTAATATGTTTTTTAAAATTTAAATTTGGGTCAAGAATGACTCCTAAATATTTAATTTGGTCAACCCTTGAAATTTCCTGACCTTCAATTATGATTTTTGGTTCAGTTTTACATAGTGATAACTTACGGCGGTTTGTGAAAAACATAGAAACCGTTTTGTCAACATTCAAAGTTAAATGAGAGTTTTTCGGCAAATGGAAATCTATTCCATTTCCTCAGTTAACTTTCGGGCAACATCCTTAACAGTTTTACCATGGATGTACACCACTGTGTCATCAGCATACATTATCATTTTAGCATTAATACACACAGATGGAAAATCATTCATATAAAGAGAAAACAACAAGGGCCCTAATATAGAGCCCTGTGGCACACCCATAGTGCATGCTCGTAAGGGAGATGATACATTATTTATAGATACACACTGCTGCCTTGCACTGAGAAAAGATTGAATCCAATTAATTGTACTTGTACTAATAGAGAAATGTGTTAATTTATCTATCAGTAGGTCATGGTTTACTGTATCGAAGGCCTTACGCAAGTCAAGAAAGACCGCCCCTACAACTCCTCCGCTATCCAGACTTGATTTTATTTCCTCTATTAAATAGCAACATGCTGTCTCCGTTGAGTATCGTTTTCTGAAACCAAACTGGAGAGGATGTAATGCAGCATTGTAATCAAGATGTTCCACTAGCTGAGCTGCAACTACTTTTTCAAAGACTTTGGAGATAGTGGGAAGGATGCTTATAGGTCGATAGTTAGAAACTTGGAGCTTGTCTCCTGACTTGTGTATAGGCTTTACTATAGCTGTTTTCAAAGCTGTAGGAAAGATACTTTCATTTATAGACTGATTTATAACCTTAGTTAACACTGGAGTTAAAATTTCCTTGTGCTCTTTTAAAAACACAGAATCAATGGCAAAAATGTCTTTAGATTTACTATTATTTAAGTGTGATATTACTTTCAAAACTGTCCCTTCATCTACCTGAGATAATTTAAAGAATGACTCATCACAATTAAAGTTATATACACAAATTGATTTCGGGAACGTATCTGCCAGATCCCGCACAGAATTTAAAAAATAATCATTAAAATGTGTTGCCAGCTCTGTATTGTCCTTTTGAATAACTCCGTTTATTTTAAGTTGTACATTATCACAATTTGTTTTTTCTTTTCCAAGTAATTTATCCATACTTTTCCAAAGAAGTTTACTATTGCCTTTTGCATCTTTAATCAAATTTAAATAAAAGTTTGCCTTGGCTTTTCTAAGCTGTGTGGTAACTTTGTTCCTTAGACTTTTATATACATAATGATCAGTGGTCAATTTTAATTTAAGAAAGGTTTTAAGTGCCAGGTCTCTCTGCTTCATTAGATCCCAAAGAGAGCTACCAAACCATGGCAATTTCTTTTTATTAGTTTTGTTTCTCTTTAATTCTGTATATTTGGTAACGGTCTCCTGTAAAGTTAAAGTAATATTATTGCATGTATACTCACAGCCTTTACTGTCAACTTTACACTCCCAATCTATTTCATTTAGATCATTCATCAGTGCAATTTGATTTCTCTTAGGAATATGGAGAATTTTATTTTGATTTTTTATTTGCTGTTTGTCCCTGTACCTGGATTTATTTATTTTTCTAGCAACTAAAGTAACTAACATCTCGCTCTGAGCCGTTTAAAGAGGCCGCTACAGGGCAGAGACATGCTGGTCCGTATGGACAACACTGCGACCTTTACGTACATCAACCGACAATGTGGTCTACGCTCCCGTCGCATGTCACAACTCGGGGCGGCCAGCTTATCAGGCTTGGCTCCTCAGCAAAAAACTGAAGTGCGATCGCACCTTCTGCTCATTATATACCCGCGCTGCGAGGCTGAACAGCTGATGCAAATGATTGCACGCCAATGTGTATTGGCTCGTTTTAGTTTCACTCGAAGTAAATTGGCCTTTCTAGCGAGATCCCTATCAGTCGGTCATGACGGACGTCTCCGTTCCCTCCCTCAGGGAACGAGGGTTACCATATGTAACCGAGAAGTTCTTCTATCTAGAAAATCCATTATCCAATTAAACAGTTTTCCTCCAACACCCAAGAAATGCTTTTTAATTAGAAGTCCTTCTTTCCACAGCATATCATAGGCCTTTTCTGTATTTGCTTGGGCTTTTCTTACATCATTCTCTAGACATTATTTTGGATCCATAGTACTTTTCTGAATGAACTTTGATATATTGCTATCAAATTTCCACTCTCCTGGAAGTGCATTGATCTCCCATTTATCATATGTTCCATTAATTTGCAAATGTGTGATGTCAGGGCAATAGGTCTGTAATTTCCAGGGCTGATGTCATCTTTCAGGCTTCCTTATCTGTACAATTATTACCTCTTTCCAGCTTCCTGGCATTCTACCTTCTTCCCACACTTTGTTATATTGCAATTATAATTTTTTCAAGAGTTTCAACACTTAGGTGTTTTATCATGCTGTAGCATATTTCATCTTTACTAGGAGCTATTTTTCTAGTTTTAATTCTAGCGAATCTCTTTCCATCTTCTTTCTTCTCTGGTCTCATTCAATCTGCAGATTCAGCAAGTAGGCGGGCTCTATCATACAGCGTTCTGATTGGTTGAGACTTGCTTAAAAAATTAAGATTTATTTTTTATTCTATTAAATATATTCAATGACATCAGTAATCATTCAGTTATTTATTTTTATTTGTCAACCTCATTAATTTATATAACGTCTCGGTTACGTATGTAACCCTCGTTCCCTGAGTAGGGAACGGAGACGTTACGTCGGATGACGACGAATGGGGTTTCGCTTAGAAAGCCTATCATCTTCGAGTATATAAAACGAGCCTATGGCAATGAAATGCCATGGGTCTGCAGAATTTGCATAGCGTATCTCCGCCCCACCCTGGGGGTATATAAGGAAGTACGCTGGCAACATGCAGATATGTCTTCGCTGAGGAGCCGAGACTGAACTCAGGCGTTCCAGCGGTACAGCGGAAGTGGCAGGGAGACGTAACGTCTCCGTTCCCTACTTAGGGAACGAGGGTTACATATGTAACCGAGACGTTCCCTTTCGTAGTCACTCCGAGTTACGTCGGATGACGACGAATGGGGTTCCCAGTGTAATCACGCCACCTCTCGTCTGTCTTCCAGTGCCCTGCGTTAGTCTGAGCTCCCTGTCGTGAGACTGGCACGGGCGAAGGACTCCTACTTAACACAGGAATACCAAGGTACACTGGGAAGCATATCTCAGTGGAAATATGCAATCATGCCCAACCCGAAGGGGGGGACTTGGAATACACATATGACCCCGGGGGGCTGCATATGGAGAATCACTGGGGTGTCCAGCCGCAGGTGGAATATTTCAACCCCAGGGATGGCAAGGTGGCTTGCCGAGGGAAAGACACATGCTCAAGGAGGCTTACAGTGGAATACACATGTGGGGGTCGCCCAGAGGGGGAACCATGCACATGGAGGCACCTAGCCAAGCGCGAAAGCTGCCGGTGGCATAACTCTGGCGTTGACGTCGACAGTACTGGAGGAGACTCAGGGCTTATTAGGCTCACCTGAGGAAAATATCGCACGTATCCCGTCCGTGGAGAGGAATGGCGACAGGCCCGGCGCCACGAGGGGGCAAAAGGGGGCATTGCCCCCTCAGATCTGATTTGTGCCCCCTCAGTTTCATTTTTGTATTCATGGTTTCAAATGAAATGTTTAACCTTTGAGCTGTATCCGGTTTGGTCCCATATATGGGATTTTTATTTCTGTGCCGCTGAGAGTACGGTCCCACTTATGGGATTTAGAATGTTCAGTGACGTGACACAACTGCCAGATTCAAATTGTGCTTTCACGCGTTGGTTGGCGCTGAGCCAGAGACGGACGAGCTCAGTGCTGTCATATATCACAACTATGCAGTGTTTTCAACCTAATAATGTTTATTTTAGGTTTCAGACATTTAAAAACACATAAGCACTAGTAAAACAATACATTTGGAGTTTGTAAAATACACACTGATGTCTGTGGAAGCAGCAATAACAATCCATTCAAATATAATTTGCCGACGTGTGTTATTCACATCAGACAAACATAGTGGAAGTAACTATAAAGTTTACTCTATTCTTCTCGGAGTTCACCGGCCACTTTCTTGCATGTATTTCGGGAGAAACTGATGACAGACAGGACTCTCTAAACTGCGGCGCAAAGAAACATGGTGGCGCCCATCTCACGTTATCGATCAAGATTATGTATAAAGGTTTTTGAACGACCAAACATACTCACTTACACATTTTTGAGAATCGGGATATCAGATAGTAGATGACAGGGTAAGCAAGTTTGTGAATATTTTGAAATAAAAAAGGAAATAAAAGCGATCTGTCATACAGTGTTATTGTGACTGCGGTGTGTCACGTGACAAATATGACGCGTCGCCATGGAAACGTTAAGGGGGAACGTTCTAATATACCAGTCGCCTTGAAAAAACTCACTCTGGGGAGTCAGTGTAACGTTTAAATGAAGACAGAAGATGCAAGTGCAAGAACTAAGGTTTATTGAATGAACACGTAGGAAGGGATATAATGCACACTGTCCAATGGTCCCTGGTAGCGCAGGATGGCAGATGGGCAACCCGGATCCCGTGGTGTGAAAAGGTGAGATGATATCCTTGATGAGACAAGCTGACGGGAACACCACACGAGTCCGCAGAGTGAAGAGACGAGACAGGGTCCAAGGAAGACGACAGGCAGAACGAACTCGACAGGAACACCAAACCGGGAAATCAGGAACACCAACGAAGACCACACTACACAGGGGAAAATCCCACAACGATCTGACAAACACAAGACGAAAGACAATGAGCTTAAATAGAGATCGCTGATCAGAATCAGCTGGCGCTGATGAGAATCAGCGGCTGATCAGCGACCACGCCCACACACACACACACAACACAAACACAGCGCGAGAAAGAGTCAGTGAATTCATGAACCGTGACATTACCCCTCCCCCTAGGAGCGCCTCCTGGCGCTCCCAGGAGGACCTACCTGTTGATTGTAATCATCAATAAGGGAGTGATCCAGAATGTCTCTCGCAGGAACCCAACTTCTCTCCTCCGGACCGTAACCCTCCCAGTCCACCAGATACTGAAATCCGCGTCCCCTCCGTCTCGAGTCCAGAATACGATTTACCGAATACGTAGGTTCCCCATCTACGAGTCGCGGCGGTGGGGGAACCGGGACTGGAGGATTAAGATGAGAACGAAAAACGGGCTTTAATTTGGAGACATGAAAGGCGGGATGAATTCTCCTGTACGCTGGAGGAAGTTTGAGGCGGACTGTCACCGGACTAATGATCTTGGTGACAGTGAATGGGCCAATGAATTTAGGAGCAAGTTTATTAGACACGGAGCGGAGCGGAATATTTCTAGTAGAAAGCCACACTTTTTGACCCACGACGTATACGGGAGGCCTTGACCGGTGGCGATCGGCCTTAGCCTTGGTGCGTGCCCTCACCTGGAGCAGAGTCTCACGGGCTCTGGTCCATGTGCGACAGCACCTCTGGACAAAGGCGTGAGCGGAGGGAACCGCGACTTCGGATTCCAGGCTAGAAAAAACTGGTGGCTGGTACCCTAAGCTACACTGAAACGGAGATAGGCCCGTGGATGACACTGGTAACGAGTTATGGGCGTACTCCACCAATGAAAGTTGCTGACTCCAGGAGGAAGGATTCTTGGACACCAAACATCGCAACATTCTCTCAAGATCTTGGTTGGCCCTCTCAGTTTGCCCATTGCTTTGGGGATGGTAACCCGAAGACAGACTGACAGTCGCGCCCAGTAATCTACAAAACTCCTGCCAGAATTTGGACACAAATTGGGACCCTCTGTCAGAAACCACGTCAGTCGGGAGGCCATGTAACCGAAAGACGTGATCTATGACAGCCACCGCTATCTCCTTGGCTGAAGGTAATTTGGGCAAGGGAATGAAATGAGCCGCCTTCGAGAACCGGTCCACTACGGTCAAAACGACCGTCTTACCCTGGGAGGGTGGGAGGGCAGTTATAAAATCTAGCGCTATATGGGACCAGGGTCTCGAAGGGACAGACAGCGGTTGGAGTAACCCATCTGGGGATCGATTGGAAGTCTTACCAGTGGCACAAACCGAGCAAGCCAAAACAAAACTCTGAATGTCGCAAGCCATTAATGGCCACCAGAATCGTTGCTTGACCAAAAAACTGGTGCGATTTACGCCTGGATGACATGCTACGCTGGAACAGTGACCCCATCGAATAACGTCGGACCGAACCCCCTCTGGCACAAACAAACGACTCGGTGGGCAACCGGGCGGAGGCATTACCCCTTCTAAGGCCGTCTTGACCTTCGATTCGACCTCCCATGTGAGTGTGGAGATAACTACTTTCTCAGGTAAAATGCACTCGGGAGTCACCGGGCGTTCGGATGGATCAAAAATACGAGATAAAGAGTCGGGTTTGATGTTTTTGGAACCCGGGCGGTACGAGAGAACAAAGTCAAAACGTCCGAAAAAAAGTGCCCATCGAGCCTGCCTGGAGTTGAGTCTTTTGGCAGATCTAATATATTCCAGGTTCTTATGATCGGTTCCAAACGATAAAAGGTACCCCCGACCCCTCTAACCAATGACGCCACTCTTCCAGCGCTAACTTGACTGCCAACAACTCTCTGTTACCAATGTCATAGTTACGTTCAGCAGGAGATAAACGATGGGACAAAAACGCGCAAGGGTGCATCTTGTCATCTGAGGAAGAACGCTGGGATAGAACTGCACCTACCCCCACCTCTGACGCGTCGACCTCCACCACGAACTGACGTGAAGGATCAGGGGCTATCAGAATGGGAGCAGAACTGAAGCGGCTCTTGAGGTTAGCGAATACAGCCTCGGCTGTATCGGACCACCTGAACGTCATTCTGGGGGAGGTCAAGGCAGTCAGAGGAGCGGCTAGTTGGCTGAAATTGCGAATAAAACGCCGATAGAAATTGGCAAACCCCAGAAACCTCTGTAGGGCCTTACGGGAATCTGGACTTGGCCAATCCATCACAGCCTTAACCTTGTCAGGGTCCATGCGTATTCCCTCAGAAGAGATGATGTAACCTAAGAAAGGAACAGACTGTGCATGAAAAGCGCATTTCTCCGCCTTGACAAAAAGCCCATTCTCTAGCAACCTCTGAAGCACTCGTCTGACGTGCTGAACGTGTTCCTGGAGAGAAGATGAAAAAATCAATATGTCATCCAGGTAAACATATATGAATTGGTCGACCATATCTCTCAACACGTCATTGACGAGTGCCTGGAAAACCGCTGGGGAGTTGGACAGCCCGAAGGGCATGACCAAATATTCAAAATGGCCCCTGGGGGTATTAAAAGCGGTTTTCCATTCATCCCCCTTCCTGATGCGAACCAAATGATATGCATTGCGTAAGTCCAATTTTGTGAAGACAGAGGCTCCCTGCAACCGCTCGAAGGCTGAAGACATCAACGGCAAACGATAAGTATTCTTTACCGTGATGTTGTTCAACCCTCGGTAATCAATACACGGTCGCAGAGATCCATCCTTCTTACCAACAAAAAAGAACCCCGCCCCCGCCGGAGAAGAGGAAGGACGAATGAATTCGGAAGCTAGAGAATCAGAAATGTATTTCTCCATGGCCTCCCTCTCCGGAATAGAAAGAGAGTATAACTTGCCTTTAGGCGGAGACGTACCTGGCATAAGATCTATAGCACAGTCATAGGGACGATGCGGAGGAAGAGAAGCAGCCCGAGACTTACTGAACACCTCCTTCAGGTCGAGGTACTCCGCGGGTACGTTAGACAAATTCACTGACTCTTCCTGCAAAACAGAACTGGACACCGAAGAACAGGCAGACATTAAACAAGACGCATAACACTTAGTGCTCCACGCAGACACTGAATTGTGACCCCAGTCAACCCTGGGATTGTGCTGGGTAAGCCAGGGATGACCGAGGACCACTGGAGCATGAAGAGAGTCCAGGAGTAGAAATGAAATCTCTTCTGTGTGGTTGCCTGAGGTTATAAGTGTCAGTGAATCAGTGGTGAATGTAATGACAGGTAGTTCTTGTCCGTTGAGTGCATTGACAGAAATCGGGTTAGTGAGTGGTATGATGGGAATCTGCAGCTTACGTGCAAACGACAAGTCCATGAAATTTCCCTCGGCCCCAGAATCCAGAAGTGCATGACCGTTGTAATACCGGGTTGCCCATTGCAGTCTCACCGGGAGGAGGGTGGAGGAGGTCTTGCTGGTGGAGATCCCGCCCGACAGTAGCCTCCTGCTTACTGCCGAGCTCGATCTTTTACGGGGCAGGTGTTGATGAAATGGCCAGTTCCACCGCAGTATAGGCACAAACCCCGGGATCTCCGTCGTTCTCTCTCCTCCCGGGAGAGCCGAGCTCTACCCACCTGCATGGGCTCGTGATCGAAGGTTGGGCTGACCGTATCGCTGCCACTGGCTCGAGGTTTTGTGAAGGTCTCTGGAACCAGAGTCCTGCGGGAATGTTGTTCCACTCGCTGTAGTCGAGCATCCACCCGCAGGGCCAACTCGATAAGTCCGTTAAGATCCTTAGGAAGATCCAAGGCGTAAATTTCTCCCTGGATACGGTCAGCCAGCCCATGCAGGAATCTATCCCACTGCGCCTCCTCGTTCCAGTTACACTCCGCGGCGAGGGTACGGAACTCGATCGAGTAATCGGTAACCGATCGGCCTCCCTGGCGAAGATCAGCTAGTTGACGTGCAGCTTCTCTTCCGGCCACCGCTCGATCAAAAACCCTCTTTATCTCAGCCGCGAGTGACTGGAACGAGGAACAGCATGGATCGTGATTTTCCCACACCGCCGTTCCCCACTGTGACGCACGTCCAAACAGTAGAGTGAGAACCAGAGCCACCTTGGCTTCCTCAGAAGCGAAAGTCTGCGGTTGCAGAGTAAAAAACATGGAACACTTGGTTAGAAATGCTCTACACAGTTGTGGTTCACCATTGTACCTCTCAGGCGCAGGTAATCTTGGTTCCGGTGGATGGTTAGTCTGCGGCGGCGGGGGTGGCGTTGGCGGTGTGGGGGGCGCAGTGGGAGGCGTTAGGTCTTGAATCCGCTGGGTGAGCTCGGACACCTGCGCTACCAAGGCTTGTACAGCGCGTCCAGTCATGTTTAAGTTCTCCTCCTGCTGGTCCATTCTCGTAGCGCTTCTGGACAGGAATTCAGCCAGGTCAGAGTCTCTTGCTGCATCCATGATGGTCAGATCGTTCTGTAACGTTTAAATGAAGACAGAAGATGCAAGTGCAAGAACTAAGGTTTATTGAATGAACACGTAGGAAGGGATATAATGCACACTGTCCAATGGTCCCTGGTAGCGCAGGATGGCAGATGGGCAACCCGGATCCCGTGGTGTGAAAAGGTGAGATGATATCCTTGATGAGACAAGCTGACGGGAACACCACACGAGTCCGCAGAGTGAAGAGACGAGACAGGGTCCAAGGAAGACGACAGGCAGAACGAACTCGACAGGAACACCAAACCGGGAAATCAGGAACACCAACGAAGACCACACTACACAGGGGAAAATCCCACAACGATCTGACAAACACAAGACGAAAGACAATGAGCTTAAATAGAGATCGCTGATCAGAATCAGCTGGCGCTGATGAGAATCAGCGGCTGATCAGCGACCACGCCCACACACACACACACACAACACAAACACAGCGCGAGAAAGAGTCAGTGAATTCATGAACCGTGACAGTCAGTTAGAATATTTTATAAAATTGTATAAATTTTATAAATAAAATTAAGCGTGAAAGGGTTAATATATGCATAATAAATGACGCTGGCTTATATTTTTATTAAGCGAGTTATCAGTGTGTTTTGTTCATTGATGGTATACAGTTAAGACCCCTTAACAATTTCACATGCCCCCTCAGTCATTTCATCCTGCAGCCGGGCCTGAATGGCGAGCAAGCGAAGACACCTGAGCAGAATCTATTACCGGCTAGTTGAAGCGAGTACATGAGAAGAAACTGGCTCCACTCGGAGATTATAGAATCTCGCGAATGTGTTAGGTGTCGCCCAGCCTGCAGCTCTGCAGATGTCTGTTAGCGAGGCGCCATGCGCTAGAGCCCAAGAGGATGCCACACTCCGGGTGGAGTGGGCCGTCACACCAAGGGGGCATGGTCGACCTTGCTGCTGGTAAGCCAAAGCAATGGCTCCACTATCCAGTGAGACAACCTTTGCTTGGAGAGAGCCTTTCCCTTCAGCTTCCCACCATGACAGACAAAGAGCTGGTCAGAGGTCCTGAAACACTGCGTTCTGTCTACGTAAGCACGGAGGGCGCGTACTGGACAGAGCAGTGCCAAGGCTGGGTCTGCCTCCTCCAAAGGCAGAGCTTGCAGGTTCACCACCTGGTCTCGAAAGGGTGTGGTGGGAACCTTGGGCACATATCCAGGCCGGGGTCACAGGATCACGTGAGAGTTAGCCGGCCCAAATTCCAGGCACGCTTCGTCAACGAGAATGCCTGCAGGTCCCCTACCCTCTTGATGGGGGCCAATGCAACCAGGAGCGCTGTCTTCATTGACAGGAACTTAAGCTCCACTGATTGCAGAGGCTCAAAGGGAGCACTCTGCAGGGCAGTTAAAACCACTGAGAGGTCCCAAGAGCCTGCTCCTCGGCCTCCCTGATCTTGCGCAAGGTCTGCGCAAGAAGGCTCACTGGGGGAAACACATACTTGCGGCCCCGCGGCCAGCTGTGCGCCAGTGCATCCGTGCCGAGCGTGCCCTCGGGCAGGGAATAAAACAGGTCGCAATGGGACGAGTCGTGGGAGGCAAACAGATCTATCTGAGCGTCCCCGAACTGATCCCAAATCAGCTGAACCAACTGGGGATGGAGTCTCCATTCTCCAGGGAGAGGCCGAAGCCGAGACAGCTCGTCGGCCGCACGGTTCAGGTCTCCCGGGATATAAATGGCTCGAAGCGACCTCAGATGCTTCTGACTCCATATGAGGAGGTGGCGGGCGAGTTGCGACATACGGCGGGAGCGTAGACCACCTTGTCGGTTGATGTACGCTACTGTCGCGGTATTGTCTGATCGGACTAGTACGTGCTGGCCCCTGAGCAACGCACGGAAGCGGTGCAGGGCGAGACGTACAGCCAGCAACTCAAGGCAATTGACATGCCAAAGGCGCTGGGGTCCTGTCCAGGAGCCCGCGGCAGCATGTCCACTGCACATGGTGCCCCAGCCCGTGGTGGAGGCATCTGTTGATACAACAACATGCCTGGAAGCTCGTTCTAAGGGCACACCGGCCCGAAGAAAACTGAGGTTCGACCACGGGGTGAAGGTCTGACGGCAGGTCGGAGTCACTGGAACTCGGAGCGTGCCGTGTTGCCATGCCCACCTCGGGACTCGATCGCGAAGCCAAAGCTGAAGCGGTCTCATATGAAGCAATCTGAGTGGCGTTACTGCGGCTGCGGATGCCATATGCCCCAGGAGCCTCTGAAATAGTTTCAGTGGAACCGCACTCTTGCCCTCGAATTGACGAAGGCAAGTCAGCAGTGATTGCGCACGCTCGCTCGTGAGCTGCGCGCACATGGCGACCGAGTCGATTTCCATACCGAGAAAAGAGATCCTCTGCACGGGGCAGAGTTTGCTCTTCTCCCAGTTGTCCCGAAGGCCCAGACGAGCTAGGTGCCGGAGCACTAGGTCCCTGTGTTCGCAAACCTGGTCTCGAGAGTGAGCTAGGATCAGCCAGTCATCGAGATAGTTCAGGATGCGAACCCCGTGTTCGCGTAGGGGAACAAGGGCTGCCTCGACGACCTTCGTGAAGACGAGAGGAGACAGGGCTAGCCCGAAAGGGAGAACCGCGTACTGGTATGGTATACCTGCCCCTCGAAAGCAAACCGTAGGAACGGTCTGTGTCGAGGAAGAATGGAGACATGGAAGTAGGCGTCCTTCAGGTCGATCGCTGCAAACCAATCCTGCAGCCGCACGCATTCGAAAACTTGAACGGCATCCTGTGAAGGTCCAGGATTGGTCGTAACCCACCGGTTTTCTTCGGTACAATGAAGTAGGGGCTGTAAAAGCCGGACTTCATTTCGGCAGGAGGGACAATCTCGATCGCACCCTTCGCCAGTAGGGTGGCGACCTCCGCTCTCATGACAGGGGCATTGCCACCGACCATCGTGAAGCGGACTCCCCTGAAACGGGGATGAGCTCCCAAGAACTGTACCAGCGGGGTCATGCGGACCACAGACGTACCCTCGGTGGTGCAGCGAGGCGGAATGACCGGCCCAGGCGTGGGTGGCATAGCGGCCCGGTACGGGGGCACGGTCATTAGCCGCGTCCTGCCAGAGGAGGCCAGGGGAGGACCAGCGTCCCACGGGGGCGTGCTCTGGCAGGGGTCTGGCGACAGAGGGGGACGAGAGTGTCGAGGCTCGTGAGCGGCACGCACTGTCATCCGAGAACTCTGTGTGCTCAGAGATGGGTGTGTCAGTTCTGTCTTTAACCACATTAGGGTGCTGCCCGTCGAGGGACGAGCAGCGGGAGTGGGAAAACCAAGGATTCTCCCCCGGCCCTGCTACCGTCTCCTGCACAGAACTGGAAGCCATCTCTGAGCAGCCCGTCTCAGGAGTGCCGCTTGGCCTGGCGTTTAGCGGGGCGCGGGGCTGGAGGGGGCTGTGACGCCTTCCTGCGGTTTCCTCCACGGCACGGCCAAAGTCCTCGACTGCTCCGCCGAAGAGACCAGCCTGGGATATGGGGGTGTCGAGGAACCGGGTTCGCTCGGCCTCCCGCATATCAGCCAGGTTGAGCCACAGGTGTCTCTCCTGGACCACGCAAGTGGACATCACCTGACCCAGGGAGCGTGCGGTCACCTTCGTCGCCCAGAGAGCAAGGTCGGTGGCGGCACGCAGCTCATCGAAGAGCCCTGGGTCAGTCCTCCCCTCGTGCATGTCACGCAACATCTGGGCCTGGTAGACCTGGAGTGTCGCCATGGCGTGCAGTGAAGAGGCTGCCTGCCCCGCAGCTCTATAGGCCTTCGCCACAAGGGTGGAGGAGAACATACAGGCCTTGGAGGGGTGCTTAGGGTCGCCGCGGGAAGAAGCACTCTGGGGGCACAATTGCATGGCCACAGAGCGTTTATCCTGGGCAACCCCAGTGTACCCTTTGGCAGCCGCCTGATCGAGAGGAGGCAAGGCGGAGGAGGTCGCCGAGCGATCGCGGGAAGACAAGGGTGCCTTCCAGGACCTCGTGACCTCCTCATGCACATCCGGGAAGAAAGGCATTGGGGTTGGACGCTGACAGGGATCAGCGGCCGCGCCCAAAAACCAATCGTCCAGCCGCGAGCGCACTGGCCCAGGTGGCGGGGACCACTCAAGACCAATGGCCGCGGCTGCCCGGGAAAGCATGGCCGTCAGCTCGGGATCAGACTCGGGCAATGCTGGGACACCCGAAGGTGGCAGCACAGCCGAATCCTCACTTCCCAAGGACTCCTGCCCACCTTGTGATGCAGCGATCGACATCACATCTTCCTCTGGAGCGCCGAATGAAACCCGCGGCAAGTCAGAGGACTGTACCGCGGGCTCATTCGGAACACTCACGGGTTGCACAGTGCTAGAGGGCGGTGTGGAGCGTGGAATAGTCGGCGCTTTGTTCCACACCGTAACCCTCAGGTCACCCTGGCCGCCAGCCGAAGTACCAGCTCTCGCGGAGCTCGTAGATTGGGGTGCGGATGAGGGGACTCTACCATGAAGGTCATTGAGTCTCGACCGCAACCGTGCGATGGGCATGTTCCCGCAATGGGAACATGACTCATCCACAAACGCTGCCTTAGCGTGCTCAATACCCAGACACACAAGACAGCGATTGTGCCCATCAGAGTCAGAAATGAATAGACCGCAACCAGAAGTGCACGGGCGAGGCATCTTTAAAAAGACGTGCCGCGTGCAAGCTCTTTTAGAAAGGAGATTTTCTCCACAAGTGTTGAAGTGACCAGGGAGATGAACACACAAACTCTGGCAAATCACTGCACAGATAAGCAGGGAATGTGCACTCGCTGGAACTCGCTGTCACACCAACACCTGGAGAGAGGCTCGTCTCGAAGAGAAGTAGAGATAATACTCAGGAATTGGCTGTGGAGTGAAGTGCTGAACTTGGCTCCGAAGCGAAAACATATCTGCATGTTGCCAGCGTACTTCCTTATATACCCCCAGGGTGGGGCGGAGATACGCTATGCAAATTCCGCAGACCCATGGCATTTCATTGCCATAGGCTCGTTTTATATACTCGAAGATGATAGGCTTTCTAAGCGAAACCCCATTCGTCGTCATCCGACGTAACTCGGAGTGACTACGAAAGGGAACTATACATTCTTCTGTCTGGGTTACATTTAGGTAATTTCAAGATTCTCTAGAATTCCCCGTAAGCCATGTTTATAATAAAGCAATAATAAACAAAAGTTATGTTTAAGTGAGGATAAATAATGGATGAATTTGTAATAATTACTGGAAAGACTTCCGATTGAAAAGTAGGATGCTCAGAAAAATAATATAACACAAAATAAGAAAAATGAGTTTCAGTAAATAAATAAATAAATAAATACAGAGCAAAGGTTTGAGAGGAATGAAATTATGAAAAAATCTGGGTTAATATCAAAATATTATGAGTCAGTTGTAGAGAGGTCAACAGTCCACAATATGTGTAAAAATGATTGACTATAAATGTGTTATGAACTGCTCCGAGACTCGAAGGAGAAGATCCAAATGCAGCTTTATTACAGAGTAGTCGTACAGGGTCAACAACAGCAAACAGATCAATGGAGGAAACACAGAGAACATCCGAATAACAGGCAGAGGTCAGGGCAGGCAGCAATTATCAGAGTCCAATAAACAATCCAAGTCAGGCCAGGCAGAGAAACAATCAGGAAACGGTGAAACAGTCCAAGGTCAGCAATACAAGAATCAAACACGGGTAAATAACGCTCAGAAATGCAGTAACAGTACAACAAGACTTCGCACTGAATGAATGTGAAAACCAGGTATTTATGGTGTGAGTGAAACAAGGTGATAAGACACAGGTGAATGAGATGAGTGCTGATGAGTCCGGGCAGTGAGTTATGGGAAATGTAGTTTGTGAGGAAGTGATCATAGTCTATTGTGGAGCGCCCTCTGGTGGCTCTCGAGGGCACTCCAGCTGGTGATCGTTACAAAATGTGTGATTAGGTCAAAAGAAAACTATAAAGGCCTTGTGTAGAATCTAATGAGCCAGACGCTGAGCTTCAGCCTTTCTGTGTTGTGGTGAACAGGCAGATGGACAATAAGTTTGTCATGTCTCAAATATTTTTCTTCATTGTAGTTCTTTCCTTCTTCGCTGGTTGATTTCAGGGAACTCGTCATTAATAAAGATGCCTAAAACTATCAAGTTTTTAGCTTTATCCGCTAGAATCTGACCACACTGAATCAGGGCTTTTGTGGTGACGCCATTGGCTTTCTGCAGTCCTACGAGCTCAAGCCAGCTCTTCAGATTTCCAAATGATCCAGTAGTTCTCACTGAATAGTTTTCTCATCTTGTCTTCTGATTCAGAAACTAATGCCATCTATAACAATATTATGGCTTCTTGATTGATTGTCCCTCCCGATTGTCACGGCTTGGCAGATGAAGGTATATTTCCAGCGGAGATAAGTTTTAATGTAACAAGCAGGTTAACGGAATGCAACATTAACCCTAATGTTAATTAGGGTTAACTAACCCTAACCCTAACCCTAACCTGTCCACAAAGGCATGCACACACGAACACACAAACTTTAACCGACAAGGGACAGAACTGAACGGGAGAATATATACACAGGGTAAACAAGGGCACTAACTGATGACGGTTAACTAATCAGGGACTAAGAAGAACAGATGCAGACAGACGAGACTTAATTGTGACACCGATATTCTGATTTCATGACTCTGAGATCAAGATTTGCATATTGTGTCCAGATCTGTCCAAGTTTCTCTGCACGTTGAACACTTGTTGAGGCTTGTTAAGCATTACTGAAAGATAACAGAGATATTGCATGACAGAACAGGAGCAGGAGAACTGACCCATGGACAGGATTAAATCCGGCCTGTAGTTTTGCCAGTTTTGATCTAGCCCAAGATTTTTTGTCATTGTATCAAAAACTGATGAATACTTTGCATATTTAAAAATATACTTTTACTAAGCTTTGTGTAATAGCCTAATCATTAACATGTAATAATATTGTTAATGAATCAATTGCAACTGGTTGCCGATTTATTTTATTTCCATAATGAAAATCACTTTAATTTCCATTTTAATTTCACATGGGACGTGAGCAACAGAGGCCAGACATGGAAGTTCATGAACAACATGTTATCCTGCTTGATGAGAACATATGTCTGTCAAAATTCAGGAAATTAAAAGCATCTTAAGGTCTTTATGAATGGATGTTTAGGCCTAACACAAATAATTGGTTTGTAAATAACTGGATCCATCAGTTTTAAACAAACTGGCATAATGCAAAGACATAATAACACTGATGAGATGTAGACAAATGTTAAATGAGTTGATAGATGATGAAATATGTCTTTCATTCCACAAGATTCATTCCAGTGAACTGTCACATCCACACAGACTTTCCTTCAGATGGCCACCAGAGGTCACCATTGACCCACTATTGACCCAGGCATGCAGAACCATTTATTCAAAAAATCAAAACATGTTCAAACATATTTTATACTGTATAGAATTAAAAAGATGTAGAAAAACCCATATTGTTTAATAAAGTCAATAAACTTAATTTAGTGTATACAAGAGGCAGAAGAACGTGTGCTGTCTGTGTGTGCTTGTATTTGAAAGTTGTGAATGAGAGAATGACTAAAATACACTCCTTAACCATTGTAAAGTTTAAGCCATTGTAAATATATTTTTTAACAAATTTCAGCAAAATTCAAATATGTTCATGTTTCATGCTTTTTGCACCTCACATGCTTGAGTGTGTTAATGAATGTTTTTCGTTGCAGAAGTTTATGTATGATCACACTGGAAACAACATCCACACCTGCATTCCAGCAGTCAGAATACATTAATCTGTCTATTCCTGCTTCAGCTGTCATCGTTTAAACCCTTCAGAATCCTGTAATCCTCACTATCATTAGCAGAGTTTTACTGATCCTCTGAATGAAACCAGCATGCTTTGCGTCAGACTGCATGAGGAGAATCAATGTTGAATTTAATTTTAGAGTTATTTGTGTTAGTGTTTAATATTCTCTTATGTTGTATATTATAATGTGTCAGTGTCATTGTTTTGTCTCAAGATTCACACCAGTAATGTTTTTTTCTAAAGCATGTTTATTAAAGCTACTTAAATGTCTTGAACTAAGGCCTCCGTTACACTCACCCCCCTAAACCTCACTCCCATCCGGGTCACGGCACCAATGTAACCCGTCCACCACCCAGGTCCTACTCACCCCACTCTGTGCAGGCCTCGAACCCGGGTCTCCGGCGTGAGAGTCAGGCGCGCTAACAAGGATTTGAGATCAGAGGAGTGAGGTTTACTCGCATAGCAACTACTAGCTGGCCTCCGTTACACTGGCTTAATCTGAACCCTGTCTGTGAAACCGGGCCTTAGTTTTTTAAAGAACTGAAGAAGCACAATATTAGCAGCCAATGCAGGGCTGTAGTTCTATAGGAGTCACAAAGACCTTTTATGTCAGATCTTCTTTGCTTGACTTCCTTCGTCAAAGTCGGTAAAGTGAGTGATTGGACTTTAGCCGCAAGAAAGTTCAACAAAGCTTTGATTATAATACACGTTTTTTATCATAAAACCCTTAGACAGAGAATATGCATTTTACCAACTCATTATTTTGTACATGATTTTATTACAATATTGACTTCACATTTTAAACTTTCATAATGGAAATCATTTATTAAACTTTTTTTTTTTTTTTTTTGTGCTAAATATCCCATCAACATACCAGCTTTATACGAGGCGTCCTTTGGGACACTCATAATTTTTCCTCATATTTGAGCACTACTTATGTAAGATACCAAGTTAAACAAACCATAGAGGCCTACAGATGAAACCTCCTCCTGAATGGAGCTGCATGCCTGCAATAATATTTATACTCGTCTCAGGGACCAAACCCTGCAGCTCCTGAGCAAACCTCTGCTGCTTCATTAGTTCTGAGCTCAACACAAGTGCCGATATGATGAGACGTCAAAGAATCCATGTGAAACAAACATTGCCATGGTGCAGGTGCATGTGTTTTTTTAACATTTTTTTTAAATGACAAAAGAAATAGAGATATTGTTTTGTTGTTCATAAATTCCAGTAGTGATGTTGTACAATGATGTTGTCATGTTGCCACAGTGTCTCAATGTGTCCTTACCAGTAGGGGTGTGCAAAATTAACAAAAAATGATATCTCAATATTTTCTGGGATTTTATCGATAACGAAAATTAGACGATATTTTGCCGAGTGCTTTTATTGTGTTGGTACCTTGGCAGGTTTAGGACTGCCGTGGACAGCTGACTCCTTTTGATATTCTTCATGATCTATATGGTGGTCAGTTTGCTGAAGTGACAGAAATCATCTTTAATCAATAAGATTAAATAGATTTTTTTACTTTTATGGATATTTTTTACTCTATAAAGCCATTTTTGAACCTAATTAAATGCATGCATCATTTTTGTGTGTGTGTGTGTCAAATTCTTACTAAATCAAATTCTATTAGAATAATAAGACACAATAGGGCTGTTACCAATCAAATGAAATCAGTATCAACAATTGCAACTTTGCAGTGCAGAGGAAACACAGAAGCTGCATCTGAAGTGGCATTTAAATGCATTTACACAGACTGTTTAATGCAGTATTTGTACTTGTGTACACAATACACTGATTCAGGAGCTAAGGAGATGATTGAGACGCACCCTTAATTAGCCAGAACCACAAAAACTCAAAGCATGACTTTCAGGCATCGGATTGACAAAATGCATCATGTCATATGTGAGCTTCTATTTGTTGCAACACGCAGCAAAGGTAATGAATGCTTCCAGAAATGTTGAGTGGGAGAGAAGTAAAGCAGAGAAGTGTTGGAAAGCAGATAAATGAGAGCGGAGGTCAAGGGTTTATCCCCACAGCGGAGGCTGACTGTGCTCAAAGGAAACGGTGAGTTTTGCACATTAAATCCAGAGAATTGCAGGAGTTGGGCTGCAGGCAAGTATTAAAACAAGGGACATACTGTGAGCGTGTCGTCCACGCAGGGAATTGGGTTACTGATGGGTGGGGGTGCCTGAAATCATAGACCTTTTCAGCTTTAAGCCTAGAGGGGTGAAAGGATTTAAAGAGAGTATTTTTGCCTTTGCCTTCAAATTTCCCAAACCCCTTTGTCATACCTGACATTCTTGAAAACAGACATTTTGGATTGCCAATGGCTGTAATATATCCTAATGTATTACAGTAATTTGTGGTACTTCTTGAACATTAAGATGATGACTGACAACTAAGAGATGATAGGAAATACCTTGCTTTGTGTTCCTTAATAAACTCCATATGCTCTTGCCTCATTATGAGCAAATATAACTACCGTCACCTCCAGGAAAACACACTTTCACCTCCATATTAACCCGCCAACTCTTACACAACATGATTTTGACTCTTCAAAATTAAGACTGGCCACCAATGCATTATTCCACTTTCACCAACGTGTATTCCTGCACACAAGCGCCACTATGCAAGATGAACATGCAGTGCCCACTGTGCCGAAGTCTCCTAATTTTTTGAAACACCTGACCCTTACCCAGAATCACATATTTTAGTCTGATACAGTTTGTTTCAATCCTAACACACATCAGACTACATCTATAAGATCTAATATTGCCTTTACATTAGACTGCATGAGGACCATTAATTTTGTGCCCCACACACTCACTAAAACCTGGACATACAGAATATTTGCTGAGTCAGTGCATTCCTTATCAAAGAAGCCACCCAGATCATCATACAGATCCACTCTCCTCTCATGAAGACTGACGTCTCCAAAGTCCTTCATACAGCCTGTCCTTTAAATACTCCATCCCATCTTCTACAGCACGCTTACCTGTTCTCATCCCTATCATCAACACATCTCTTACAACTGACAATATTTCCATCACATTTATTTAGGCATTTAAGCTCCTTTCTTTCATTTCCAAAAAAATAAAAAAAATAAATAAAAATAAAAAACTTAATCTATAAAAAAAAAAAAAACTTACAAAAAATTTACATTTCACAAAGACTGCCCTGCTTTCGGCCACTGACATTCTGCAGCGGTGTGCCTCAAGGTTCAATGCTTGGTCCTTTTCTGTTCTTGATATGCACACTCTCAATCGGCATAACAGGCACACAACTTCTTCTATTACTGTTACATACCTCTTACCTGTCATTTCAACCTGATGACCCCACCATCATTCACTCAACTTTACCACACTTGCAAAAGATCAGGATGTTATAAAGCACTAATCATGCAGATTCATGCTTTTAAACATTGGGAAAATCAGACTTGTCCAAGTCTACTGCACACCTAGTCCAAGCACTCGTCATACTCATCACGCTATCATATGACTGAGACTCTGCAGATGATCCAGAATGCAGAATGTGACAGTAGTATTCTACCTGCTGATCTTTTTTTACATTCTACTTACATTTAAAAATTCTGGCGCATACTAAAGACAAAATCATATCCATTATATTCATTTTCTATCATTTTATTGATATACTGTAGCATCACTAGCTAACTGCCATGCAATGACAAACAGTGTCTCTGACTTTCCCCTAATATCCTAACAATAGTGCAGTCTGCTTGAGTGCAAGTTTTTTGCAAACTGTTCAAAGGTCTCTGACAGGATTGCCACAAATTGCAGTCCTGTCAGAGAATTCTCTGCAATGCTGTGACATACAAAAGCCTCTTTTACTGCTGTCGCTGTGACCTCAGAGGATGTGACACCACCTCAATTCGAGAAATATCTGCACTGAGTGGGCTTTATTTGACCTCTCAAGAAGCCTCATTGTTGCCTTGGTGTTGCCTATACATTGAAGTAAGCAAACACAGCTTCATTAAGTGTGTCATTACAAAGTCTGGCCACTAGACTAGACACTGAGTTCTGGTGCAGCGTTTGAAGTGGCCTTCACGAATGTTGCCAAGGATTTCTTTCTGTATATGGCTTCACTAGTCTGTCTCCTTTTAATCTTCTAATACTCTCTGTGCTTAGCTTTTAAACAATTTTCCCTTCCTTGTATAACAACACAATGGCATCAACTGAGTGCTGACCCTGGCCTGTCACACACTGTTGACCACTGCATTGCTGACGTTTAGTATCACACTGTGCACTTCTCTGGTTTGAAAAAGCTTAGATATGTTAAAATGAGGATGTAGGAGTCCCACTAATTGAAGCCATGCGAAGAGCTGTAACCAAACCTTTCTGTTTCCTTTGAAAAATCTTTCTGAGTTTGCTTTTGGGTCAAACGTTGCATACTGTCATTTATGAGCACAATGTTGCTTTCAGGTTGCATTAATGGCCTCTTTATCTTTAGGCTGGTTACAACTCTTTATTATTACCTCTTTTATCAGCATTGAACATTGTCTGACTTTGGTTCACTGTGAGAAATGTGAATACCTCTGCACCTCCAGAGTATTTTGTGTTAAACACAAAAATTGCCTTTTTTTTTTTTCAATATTCCAATAAATAGATTTTTTATTTTTATTTTTAAATACAGGTTTGAAAACCGACACATCCCATGTTTTTGTTGCCATACTTTCTTGATTGTTATCTATTGATGATGATGCTGTACTCATAATTGTTCAGTGCCTGAATATGGTGTCCATCATTCTTATTTGGCAGTGAAATTGTTAGCATTGTCTTCATACTCAGCTTGGAATGTGGGCCGCCTTTTGCTTATTTTCTTGCTCAAAGCCTGTTATGCTGTGGGATACGGTTGCCTTGTGTGAGAGGACTGTTTGCAGAACCTTAGAAAAACAGGGTGCGGGTAATAATAACAAGGCTATATCCTCCTGTTTCAGAGAGTGTTCCTGTATTTCTATCACAGAATGAAAATAGTGAACGTTTCTTTGACGTGATAAATTATGGCCACTCTGGCCAATTAAAAAAAATCAAAATCTGTCTCTCGAATAAGCAGGTTATGTTGTCAGTATTTTCTCTTTTGAAAGTGGAAGAGAGATGTGGGAATGTAAATGTGTGTGTGTGAGAGAGCGAGAGCGAGATAGGCATGTAGGAAGCATTAACAGGTTACTCTATCAACATGATGGGACATGACCAGCCTCACAAAAGCTGAATCCCATTGAAATTCTGCACCTGAGTGTCCATGTACTCCAGTGGGACAGATTCAGTAGGAGAGACTGACTTACAGGGAAATACAGGGCCATCGGCATTGGGCGGCTTCAGGAAAAAAACTTTACTGGATTTGACAGCTCTTTTGAATTCTGTTTTCACAATGTGTGTATCAGACATAAAATACTTTGCAAAGTTTAGATGTCCTGTGACATGACACTTCATTTTAAACTAATTCATCTTGTTTTAAAATGACTGTGACGGCAGTGTAATGTCATACCCCAAGACCCTTTAAAATGAAATGGCAAAGGTGTGTTTACAAGTAGTGAAAAACTGTCAATTGTGGTCAATTAAAGGATCTAAAATATAAACTTTGACCTTGTCATTATTTGCACAAATACGATGGCTTTATCACAAGATTCAATATTGGACATTTCTAGATTGTATCGCTCCTTTGATTAGAGGTAGGGATCAGTTCTAACAGAAATTAACCATGCACTGTAAAATCTATTTAGTTAGACTTACTTTAAATAAAGCATGTAAAGCTATTGCCTTAAAAAAACAAACAAGTAAGGTCAAATAGGACTTGTATGTTGTACTGACAAATTCGTCTCACTTACACAAGAGTTCTAGTAACTAAAAAAGAACTGAGAGTAATTTAATTTAATTTAATAATAAATAAATATTGTTACCATTGTTGTGTTTTGCATGCTGGATGTTGAAGTCTGTGTGTGACTCAAGCATGGTCATTTGCAAGATATTGTTACAAATATAGAGGGATTGGTGTTTATGACGTAAGTGTTAGCAATAAATTTTTAAAAGATCATTATTTGACATGAAATATTAATATGATACTTATTACTTCCCTTACTTTGAAACCAAATAAATGTGATTTCTTGTTGCATTGCTGCATCAATAGGAAGAGATTTACAATAATATCAATGATGTTCAAGTGCAACCAAAAGGCAACAATGCAAAAACATTTTAGGAAAATCGTGGGAAAACTCAGATTAAGTCAGCTTATGTGATGTTCTCTCAAATTTTTAAGTTGTATTGACAATTAAATATTTAAGATGACTTTGGGAAATGAGTGAATGCAACTAGAGAAAAATAATTGCAGAAGTGGAGCAAATGAGTGAAAAGTCTATTAAGAATTGCTCTGCTCTGCTAAAAAAAATTGTTTTTTGCTTCACAAAATGGCACTCAAACCAATCAATTAATCTTAATCTTGGGTTTTCTGAATATACAAGGCATAGTATGTGAATAGTACAGATTACAAGAGTTTTACAATGAAGTTAAGACATTAAGTAAAGTTAACTAAAAACTGTTAGTTTGAATCAGTGTTAGATTTTACAGTGTGGTTTTACCATAGTAATACTGTAGTATCCATGACTGTAGAAGCCCTTTTTTGTGTGTGTTTTTTTTTTACATAAACATCTCGGTTACGTATGTAACCCTCATTTCCTGAAGGAGGGAATGGAGACGCCACGTCGGCAGAGGTGGACAAAGGACACAACTTCCTTTCTTGAGTGAAAGTACTGAAACTACTGGTCAAATATTACTCCGTTACAAGTAAAAGTTGTAAAGACCTATTTTTACTTCAGTAGAAGTACAGAAGTACTCGTTTCTAAAAGTACTTAAGTATCAAAAGTAAAAAGTAAATATCAATGCATTGTTTTATTATTGTTGCATTGTTGTATGTAATACAGTACCTTATGCTTCTAAATCTATGCCTGCCTATCTTCCCTCATGTCAACATCAAATTTATTTCTAGAACACCGTTCCAGAAGTGGGATTGAATGTGAGATTAAATAAGTGCACTCAATAACATCCACAATGGTTTCGGACACCCAAATGGCTGTTCCCTACAACAGTTCCCTATTTAAAGCTTTTTTGCTTTTAGTATGAATATGTTAGCCTTACTGTTATCTATAAGCTAGTGTGCTCCAAAACAATGACAAAATTCACATTTAGAAGACCAAACCCAACGTTGAAAATGAAAATCAGGTTGATATCAGAATCCAACATCAGATGGATGTTAATCTCAACGTTAGACTGACATTGTATTGTGGTTGAAAATTAAAATCGTGTTGACTTCAGAAACCAACATCACTCGGGTTCTGACGTCAACCCGACTTTCATTTCCAACCAAAATGCAACCCCTGCAACCAAAACCATCCACTGACTGATGTTACTACTTTCTACTCAAGGACCTTTACAGAAATGTAGTGGAGCAAAAAGTACGATATTTGTCTTTCAAATGTAGTAGAAGTAAAAGGTTTCCAGAAAAAAATAATACTCAAGTAAAGTGCAGATCTTCAAAAAGTACTCAAGTACTCAAGTAAATGTACTTTGTTACTGTCCACCTCTGCACGTCGGTGAGCGACGAATAGGAATCCCTACCAAAGGGCCACAGCTGCTGACCACATCCAGTGCCCTGTGTAAACCTCCTACTCCCTCTTACCTGATGGGACAGGGCTTACACAGAGAAGTCCATCACTGCTGTTCCGACTCAGTGAGACTATTGGATAACACTGGGAAAGGGTACCCTTTCCATTGGAAAGGTTTGCTGCAAATTTTTTTTTTTTTTTTTAAGGACCAGCAATCCCATCCAGAAGCTGCACAGCTTGTACAGGGGGAGGGCCCTAAGGTGTTGGTTCCCCGAAGGAGAAGCCCTCAGCTCTCAGATCACCCGAGCTATTCTACTGAAGTAGACCTCTCCTGGTGGCCAACAGGGAGGGCGCTACAACGGAGAATAGGTAAGGGGACCGCGCACCTAGAGCGCTGAGTGAGCGCTGGGTTGCTGTGACAACGGCACACGACACGCTGAAGAGCGAGAGACCCGTCCGGGTTTTGCCCGGCGGAAGCTCTCGCTGATCTCCTAGGCCTCCCAGAGTGTCGAGCAGACCTGCGGCTGTGCTTTTACACACAAGCGACGGACTCAAGCTTTCCGGAGCCTACATTCAAGACTGTGATGGTGGACGTCAGTGAGGACAGGAAACGACCGCATCCAGAAACACACGGGTGGAATGTCATCTTTAGAAAGATGCAACTCACACCCATGTAAACTCTTTTAGGAGACTCGCTCTCTCTTGGTGCTGAAGCACACAGGGGAAGATTGCGGTGTAGCGTCTGGACCAGTCAGACACACAAATTATTAATTTATTTAATGAATAATCCAGCAAACTCACTCTCCCAACAAATGCCTGTGAAACTTCCCCCAAATACTAACATCCCAAATGAAGCTAACACACTGGCAGAACGCTGTGTCTTGTTACAGGACACACTGAGACTGATAAGAGGATTTTACGATCCAAAAGAATGTCCAGAAAGCTGCAACTCTTACTTAATTCTCACTGAGAAGGAGAAATAAACCCTGTTAATTCTATATATTCTATATATAACCATTTGAGAAATGTGTAAACATGTATCTAATTTTCCGATCTCATGATTTTCCTTTAATGAGGTTGTCTTTTGTATTCTTGTAAAACTCTATTGGGTTAATATTTCAGACTTTGGATAATATGGTTAACCAAATCAAATGTGTGGCATTTTTGGTTTCTATAAACTCCAATCTTCATCCCCGTTTTTTTTATTTACATTACATTCTGCTAACTTTGTGACGCATTAGTATTATAAGCATCTTAAAGATTCTTGTGTTAAACATCCAATCAAATTGCATGTTCAAAGGGACAATGGGTCGTAAAAATTTCCCTCCAAAGGGAAATCTTCTCATTGGCTCACACAGCTCCAGAGGTTGTGCCATCTTCACGCTTTAAAGTCACTGATCAGCTCTTAGCTCTCGCTTAGTCCCTTTCTGAAATGCTGACGTGAAGATGATGCTGAACTAGAAACTTCTAAGGACCCACCAAGCTTGTGCCAGGCTGCGGCCTTGTCTTTCCATTCACCAAAGATACTCTGAAAACCACTGGTTCTCTCTCATCAAGACCACATCAGCAAAGATCAACTGGAGCCTCAACAGATTGCATCAGGACAGTTTAATTCAAATGGGCGAGACATGCAAGTATCAAAGTTAGTCTCATTATTTGATACATTAAGTATCCTTACCCCTTTAAAGAAGGGCGTGTTAGAGCTAAACTGATGGTTTGCTCAAGGCTGTTGATCTAATGAATTTCAAACAATGCTATAATTTCTTGCTTTCCTGTATTCTGCTTCAGCTCTCTTTCCCTTGGTAAACTGTATGCATGTATGTGTGTGTATTTTAGAGTAGTTTAAGTGTTTAGACTAGGTAATAAAATCTTGTTCATGTCACACGTAAAGTTGTCCTTGTCTCAAGCTCATAACTGGAGTCACTAATCATATAGATCTTGGTTACTGCTCTTAGTAGTACTGTAAATTAAGAAAGACATTTCCCATGCCCCGGAAATGTAAATTTCTTAGAGTTAATAAACAATTAATCCTGAGTGTTCACGGGACAAACAGGTATATTGATTGTAATATTAATTTACGACAGTAAGTTAATTATATTAACTGATCCAAATATTCATAATTAATTATAACCAGTTATTATTGATTATTAATATTTCATAGAGCTAATTTGCTACAGCGGCAACACTGACAGGGAATGTGCCGCCTCTAGACAGTGTGCACTCACTCTCGTTGAAGGCTCAGCTCTTACCAGCTGTAATAACAGCTTTTAACACTCCCTGCACACACAGGCGAGAGGACTCAATCACCGCTGTATAGCACCATCACACCAATGAAGAGAAAGCGTCTTCCTTGAGAACTGGCTCTTTTAGATAACACTGCGTGCAGATTAGAGACTGGACAAACGAACCGCTCGGCTCCGAAGCGAAAAGCTGAAGATGCGATGCACCTGCTGCTCATTATATACGCGTGCCGCAATGCAGCGCCGCTGATGCAATGATCGCATGCCAATGTGCATTGGCTCGTTTTAGTTACACTCGAAGTAAATTGGTAGCGAGATTCCTATTCGTCGGTCACCGACGTGGCGTCAGAGTGCCATGGTTTTAAAACAGTTTACCATAATAATGTCAGTTGCACTTTATTTAACAGTACATTTACTTACATTTAACTTACCTAAGTACTGGGCAATTAATGTAGGTGGTTGCACTTTATTTTACAGTACATGTACTTACAGTGTTCTTATCTGAAAGTACTGGGTAATATAAGCTGACTACATGGGTTATGGTTAAGTTTAGGGGTAGGTTCAGGATTAGTACCTAGTATTACCCAGTTATTATAATTATTATAATAAGTGCATAGTGTGTATGTATATATATGTGTGTGTGTGTGTGTGTGTGTGTGTGTGTGTGTGTGTGTGTGTATGTGTGTGTGTGTGTGTGTGTGTGTGTGTCTGTAAAAGGACTGTAAAATAAAGTTCTGCCATTATGTCTTCACTATAGTAATACTATAGTATCTATATAACCATGGTTTAGTTTTTGTAGGTTAGGTTCCAAGGTAGAGTTCCATAGATAGAGTTTTCTTTAGAACACATGCAGAAACAGTGATGGCAACATTTAATGTGTATTAGTATAATGTTTATTAGTAGTATTTGAATTTGAGTGTAAAAAATAAAATAAAAATTCTGCCACTATTTTCACAGTATGTAAATAATATCTAATACTATAGATATCCACATACACAATAAAGGATGCTAATAGTGAGAGAAAGTGAGAGAACGAGGAAAACTCATGAGCTGTTCTTCATTCAGTCAGCCGGATGATTTCAAGATGGAAGTGTCTGTTGTAACATTTACAATGCGAGAAGAGAATGATCACCTGATGATTACCTGCAGCTGTCAGTCCCTCATCAGGATGAAGAACACACACCTTCAGACACACGGATACACACTCTTCACCTGCTCTACTTCCCAAAGTACTTCTGCTCGTAAGTCTCCAGAGATAACCTTCGGGAAAAGACTCCTGTGTTTACCTGTGTGGAAATATACTGGCCTGATACTGTGTTCACGTTTGCCGTCTGCACCTGAACTCTTGCTTCAACCTCGTAACAGAAAAGACCCCGTTATTACCGTCGTCGCTTAAAGCATTACATCTCCCTTTTATGTTCAATAAAAAACCTGTTTGGATATCTGGTTCTATTCTGACATTAAGAAACTCAATGAGAATAAAATAACTCTTTTTACACAGCAATTTTTAAACAACAAGCATTAGAATATTTTACAGATGCATTACTGAATATTTTCAGCCCAGTCTGTCAAAGTGACGAACAATGATAATTTGTAGCATTATTAATGAACCTGTATATAGTAGTTGAAATAGGTATGAAAAAAATAGTAGTTACTGATTAGCTAATAATGAACTATCATATTCAACTGAGCGCTATTACTTACTAATTCATTAATCAGAGTTTCTTGTTAGTTAATAGCAGTTACTAGAGTATTAATAGTGCGTTACTCGTTTGTTCCTGTGTAGTTATTCATTAATGAAGTCAAGTCAAGTCAAGTCAAGTCAAGTTTATTTATATAGCGCTTTTCACAATACAGATTGTATCAAAGCAGCTTCACAGTAAGTATTAAATAAAAAAAATAAAAAAAAACAGTGTTATAAACTGTACAAATGTCTCTGACACATGCCAGACTTCTCCAATCATTTGCTCTGCTTAAACTCGGCCATTTCTTACAGTTCACTGCAGACTTGCACTCAGATCTGCCCTCGCTCAGTCGACAGCCACTGGCCTGAGTCTCTGGCCTGAAGGATTTATCACTCATTAATCAGATGTACGTCTCAACACTGCAGAAACTACTACTTCTGTTTCATCGCTACTTTCACTATATGGTTCACATACTTTCCTCATAAATAATCTTGATTTGTATGACATTTTGATAATTGTATAAATATTAGATATGGCAATGCAGAATGTGATGATTTGCTTGTGAAATAAGCTTTTATTTAATTTTATTCAATGGTCTGTCTGAATACTCAATTCTGATTGGCTGGAAGGTGTGCAATAAAACTGATTAATGCACAAGTAGTTCCAGTCAGTTTAATCACCGTTCTATATTAGTGCACTGCTTTCACTGAAACACACACACACTCTCTCTCTCTCTCTCTCTCTCTCTCTCTCTCTCTCTCTCTCTCTCTCACACACACACACACACACACACACACACACACACTCTCTCTCTCTCTCTCTCTCTCTCTCTCTCTCTCTCTCTCTCTCTCACACACACACACACACACACACTTTGGGCCCTATTTTAACGATCTGAAACGCAAGTATCAAGCGCAAAAGGCAAGTAACTTTGTGGGCGGATCTCGGCGCTGTTGCTATTATACCGGCGGGATAAATGACTCTCCGACGCAAATCTAAAATGTGTTGGTCTGAAGTAGCTTCATTACTCATAGGTGTGGTTTGGGCGTAACGTGAAATAAACCAATCAGAGCGACATCTCACAATCCCTTTAAGAGCAGGTGCGCTTGTTCCATGGTGGAATGCTATTATAACGGCGGATTTGCCAGACGCACGCCAGGAGCGTTGGGGATCATTCCCTAGTTTAGGGGAGCGCAAGTTCATTCCCTAGTTTAGCGACGTGCGTCTGAGGAGGGAAAAGTCCGCTTTGCGCGGGTGCAAAATAGGAATGATCTCTCACACACACACACACACACACACACACACACACACACACACACACACACACACACACACACACACACACACACACACACTCACACTCACTCTCTCTCTCTCAATTCAATTCAATTCAATTCAGAAAGCTTTATTGGCATGACAAAAAAAGTACATTTTGTATTGCCAAAGCATCACAACAACATAGAAAATGATTTAGAACATTTAGTACACAAAATTATAATAATAGTTAAATTAAATAAAGATAGTATTATATATATTATCTTGGCTAGTTATTGCAAAAATAATAATACTGATAACATAAAGCAATAATAATAGTGTAAACAAAGATTAATAAATAAAATAAAAAAGGATTATATTGCAGAAAACATGTATATAAAAAACAAAATAAACACTGAACTTGAACATCATATATGTGTGTAGGTGTGATGGGATGGGTTAGGCTGTGTGTGTGTGTGTGTGCGTGTGTGTGTGTGTGTGTGTGTGTGTGTGTGTGTGTGTGTGTGTGTGTGTGTGTGTGTGTGTGATGGGGTGTGTTAGGCTGTGAGTGAGTGTGTGTGTATTGGGCGTTTGCTGCTCTGCTCGTCCCTCAGGATGTGGAGAGATGCTACTAGTCTTGCTGCTATATTGGAGCATTTGGCTTCTTCGCCAAGGATGAATCTGAGTTTTTGGGTTGGGTTACAGGTGTTAAATTGGGGAAATATCTTATTAATTTTGGGGTAATATTGGTCTCTGATGTGTTCATATTTTGGGCATTCTGTGAGGAAGTGCAGCTCAGTCTCCGGCACTCCCAGAATGCAGTGCGTGCAGAGTCTGTCCTCCCGGGAGAGCCAGGTCTGTCTGCGCCGGCCCGTCTCGATGGCCAGGCTGTGCTCGCTGAGTCTGTACATCGTCAGGGTTTTCCTGAGCTTCACATCACTCACATCACTCAGGTAGCTCGCAACAGTGTACTCTCGATTTAGTGCCGAATAACATTCCAGTTTGTGTTGGTTTTGAATGTAGCTCGCAACAGTGTACTCTCGATTTAGTGCCGAATAACATTCCAGTTTGTGTTGGTTTTGAATGGTGTTCGTCCAATGGGTGATGTACTTGTCTTGTTCTGTGTTGATAATTTGTGCAGGCCGAATGTGTGTGAGTGTGTGTAGTGTGTTGCAACTTTAATAAGACTCTTATTAACTCGCAACAGTGTACTCTCGATTTAGTGCCGAATAACATTCCAGTTTGTGTTGGTTTTGAATGTAGCTCGCAACAGTGTACTCTCGATTTAGTGCCGAATAACATTCCAGTTTGTGTTGGTTTTGAATGGTGTTCGTCCAATGGGTGATGTACTTGTCTTGTTCTGTGTTGATAATTTGTGCAGGCCGAATGTGTGTGAGTGTGTGTGTGTGTTGAGGCGAGCTGATCTCTGCAGGAGAGAGCTCAGTCAGTCTCAGCACCAGCTGACACAGGGGACTCCTCGCTACGCTCAGCTCTTGGTGTTTGAGGGCTCTGTAATTGGTATGTGTTGGGGTCGCTTGTTTTCAGGTGTTTCCAGAATTTGATGGCTCTTTTTTGGATGTTTAGGAGGAGAGGGTATTGGCCTAATTCTGCCCTGCATCCGTTTTTGGTGTTTTTCTTTGGACTTTGAGTATTCTTTTACAGAAATCTAATTGTAGAGTTTCAATCGGATGTTTTTTCCCAATTTAAAAAATCAAATTTTATAGAAGGACCCCACACTTCACTGCCATATAGAACAATTGGTTCAATTATTGATTTGAAAAGTTTGAGCCAAATTTGGATTGGGATGTCAATTTTGATTGATCGTTTTATGGCATAGAAAGCCCTTTGAGCTTTCTCTTTGAGTTCATTCACAGCCAAAGTAAAGTTACCAGTTGGAGTTATTTTCAGGCCCGAGGTAAGTGTATGCTTTTGTGCTCCTCAATGGTTCTGTGTGAGAGTGTGAATGTGTGTGTTGGTCCCTGAGATCTGGAGCGTTTCTGGAACATCATGACTCTAGTCTTCTGGAGGTTGACGGTCAGGGCCCAGGACTGACAGTAATCCTCCAGCAGATCCAGGCTGTCCTGAAGCCCCTCTTTAGGTGGGCGACAGGAGAACCAGGTCGTCTGCGTAGAGAAGACACTTGATCTCTGTGTCGTGGAGAGTGAGACCTTGAAAGGGAGCATGTTCTAATGTATTGGCCAATTGGTTGATGTAGATGTTGAAGAGGGTGGGGCTTAAACTGCATCCCTGTCTCACTCCCGCGCCCCTGGGGGAAAAATTCGGTTCTTTGGTTTCCAATTTTGACAGCGCATTGGCTGGCTGTGTACATCGATTTGATCAAATCATAGAATTTCCCCCCTACTCCACTGTCCATAAGCTTTAGGGTATAATCCTTCGTGCCAAATTGAATCAACATGCTTTCTTGAAATCAACGAAACAAGCAAAAAATTTGTTCTTTGTTTTGATGTACATATTTGTCAATTAGTGTTTGGTAATGTAATAAATGTGATCGGAATGTGCGACATTTTGGAAGAAAGCCAGTTTGGGATTTACTCAAGGCATTGTGCTTCATAAGGAAGTGTAGAAGTCTGGCCGTTTAAGATGCTGCAGAGAACCTTCCCCAGGTTACTGTTCACACAGATGCCTCGGTAGTTGTTGGGGGTCTAGTTTGTCCTCCGCTCTTGTGGATGGGGCTGATGAGGCCCTTGTTCCAGATCTCAGGGAAGAACCCTACACACAGAACATCATTGAAACAGTTTTAGCAAGGCCAGGTCTGAAGCTTTGGTCTGTGTGTTTCAGCATCTCGTTCAGGATGCTGTCTACAACCACAGGCTTTCTTGGACTCAAGGACTTCCTAATTTTTCTTCCAATTCGGTCATTGTTATGGGGGAAAT